>SSNP01000014.1:7237545-7277166 GCA_006937955.1 Pachypanchax playfairii
GAATACTTCGAAGACCTCCTCAATCCCACCAACACGTCTTCCGATGAGGAAGCAGAGTTTGGGGACTCGGGGATGGACTTTTCTATCACTGGGGCTGAGGTTGCTGAGGTAGTTAAGAAGCTCCTCAGTGGCCGGGCACCGGGGGTGGATGAGATTCGCCCGGAGTTCCTTAAGGCTCTGGATGATGTGGGGCTGTCTTGGCTGACACGCCTCTGCAGCATCGCGTGGACATCGGGGGCGGTGCCTCTGGACTGGCAGACCGGGGTGGTGGTCCCCCTCTTCAAAAAGGGGGATCAGAGGGTGTGTTCCAACTACAGGGGGATCACACTCCTCAGCCTCCCTGGTAAAGTCTATTCAGGGGTTCTGCAGAGGAGGGTCCGTCGGATAGTCGAACCTCGGATTGAGGAGGAGCAATGTGGTTTTCGTCCTGGCCGTGGAACAATGGACCAGCTCTACACCCTCTTCGGGGTCCTGGAGGGGGCATGGGAGTTCGCCCAACCAGTCTACATGTGCTTTGTGGATCTGGAGAAGGCGTTCGACCGTGTCCCCCGGGGGCTCCTGTGGGGGGTGCTCCGGGAGTATGGGGTACCGGACTCCCTGGTACGGGCAGTCCGGTCTCTGTATGACCGGTGTCAGAGCTTGGTCCGCATTTCCAACTGTAGGTCGGATCCGTTTCCGGTGAGGGTTGGACTCCGCCAAGGCTGCCCTTTGTCTCCGATCCTGTTCATCACCTTTATGGACAGGATTTCTAGGCGCAGCCGAGGTGTTGAGGGGATCCGGCTCGGCGACTGCAGGATTGGGTCTCTGCTTTTTGCGGATGACGTGGTTCTGTTGGCTTCGTCGGGCCGTGATCTGCAGCTCTTGCTGGGGTGGTTCGCGGCTGAGTGTGAAGCGGCGGGGATGAGAATCAGCACCTCCAAGTCCGAGGCCATGGTCCTCAATCGGAAAAAGGTGGAGTGCACTCTCCGGGTCGGGGGCGAGGTCTTGCCCCAGGTGGAGGAGTTTAAGTACCTCGGGGTCTTGTTCACGAGTGAGGGGAAAATGGGGCGTGAGATCGACAGGCGGATCGGTGCGGCATCTGCAGTAATGCGGACCCTGCGTCGATCTGTCGTGGTGAAGAAGGAGCTGAGCCAGAAGGCGAAGCTCTCGATTTACCGGTCGATCTACGTTCCTACCCTCACCTATGGTCACGAGCTCTGGGTAGTGACCGAAAGAATGAGATCGCGGGTACAAGCGGCCGAAATGAGTTTTCTCCGCAGGGTGGCCGGGCTCTCCCTTAGAGATAGGGTGAGAAGCTCGGTCATCCGGGAGGGGCTCAAAGTAGAACCGCTGCTCCTCCGCATCGAGAGGAGCCAGATGAGGTGGCTCGGGCATCTGGTCAGAATGCCTCCTGGACGCCTCCCAGGTGAGGTGTTCCGGGCACGTCCCACGGGACGGAGGCCCCAGGGAAGACCCAGGACACGCTGGAGGGACTACGTCTCCCGGCTGGCCTGGGAACGCCTTGGGATCCCCCCGGATGAGCTGGCGGTTGTGGCCGGGGAGAGGGAAGTCTGGGCTGCCCTGCTTAGACAGCTGCCCCCGCGACCCGACCCCGGATAAGCGGAAGAAGACGGACGGACGGACTTTACAGTACAAGAAACTTCAAACCATAAAATTAGTCTTTTGACAAATTAATTTCACTGTTTTGAAATTTATGACACTAAATTCTAAATTTGACTTTCTGATGCTTTTAAATTGACGATGTAATCAGTTTAATGAGGTTTGTGTGATTGATGGACAGTTTGTTTTTCTTCATTGCTTATATCACTGCTTCTATTTTTTTTTTTTCAGATGACAGCAATGAGTGATGAAAAGGCCCTCCTGGCTCTGCACGAGCGAGTTTCGGCACATCTTAGGAGAAACATACCGTTCAGCGGGGCCTGCAAGGCGTCACGTTGTGTTCATAAACGCAGCGGATGACGGGTGTCTGTCTCCATCAGCGCTGGCGCCGTGAAGTGACAGCTCTCTGTAAAAAAACGGTGATAAGTCAGGTTCCAGCGGAGACAGATTGCCTTCAGGTGGATCCACTTTCAAAAATCTACACTAAGAAAGTGGAGCGCTTAACTTTCTTTTGATGGCTGAAGGGCTCTCGGCGCCTTTTATTTTTTCAGATTTTAGCTGAAAAAGGAGGAAGGAGGGGCTCATTTGAAAGTTTGCTTTAATATCATGTCTTTCAGAGATCAGAGAATGTCACATTCTCACACCTCATCTTTCACAGCATCTATCACAGGCGATGTAAAATTCCCTTAAAAGTGCATTATGCAATATAATCGCAGGTTTGGATGACATTTATGTGCCAAAAGGAGGAAGGCTATTACAGACCTATTGCCTTTTACAAAAGGGATTTCATCATTCAGGGACTCTATGATTTTTTTTTCAGCTTTCTTTGTCTTGTGACAGAAATTAAAAATGAACTTGATGGTTTAAAAAAAAAGAAAAGAAAATTATTCCACCTAAAAGCTGAGGTTTTTTATAGCGGTTGCTGTTGAGATGCTGCCAGAGAAGTTGATCCGGATAATTTTCAGTCTCCACAGTGAAAACTTACTTCTGTCTCTGGTTATGCAGAATTTGTAATGAATATTTTTGTTTCATTAAAAAAAAAGAGGGGAAAAAATACCGGTAAAAACTATGTGCAAAACAATTAGAATGAATATTTATGTTGCCTTTTATGAAATATTCATTAAGTTAAAAAAAGAACAGCAAAAAGAGAACAGGGACAGCAAGAGTGTGTTTACTTGTGTGTATTTGTCTGTAAAATGGGGGCGGCAGGGCCCTCATCACCTTTTGCACAGGGGTACTGACAACACCCCCCCCTCCCCTTCCTCTCCTTACTGGATTGAATATCTGACATCTCTTAACAAAAGCAGCAGCGCAGGCATCCTCTCCCTTGTTTTTCTCCTCCTTCTCTGCCTGAGGTGATACGATTCCCCTCCGTTCATCCGATCTCCACTTCTCTCTCTTTCTCCACCTTTCATTCCTACACTTCCCCTTCATTCCATCCACCCAAATTAAGAAATTAATGAGGGATAGGTTCTTTACCAACTGCCCCCGCAATGTTTACCACTGATGAAATTATAATGTAGGCCCTGCTGTATTATTTATAAGCCAATTAGGGGAAGTGTTACTTGATTTGATGGGGAGCCGACACACAGAGTACATTTAACTAATGGAGACCAAGAGAGTAAAAGAGGGGGGGGGGCAGCTGAGGCGAACTGTTCTGTACGATGCTCTAGGATTACGTGGCTAATTGCCCTGCTTTATCTGTCTGTCATGGATAGCCATGCATATTTTAGCGTTCCCAAAGACTTTGATTGTTTGCACTCGTGTTGGGGCTGTAACAAGTAGAGCAGAGGCCAGAGTGGAGTGTAGTTAAAAACTGGCAGCAGGGGAGGAGGTGGGCAACGAAACGGAGGAGGAGGAGGGGGCGTACAAAACTCACACACAGTGACAGGTGGAGGAAGAGTTTTGACAAGGAGCAAAAGGGGTGGAAAATGAGATCTGGATTAAAAAAAAAAAGTTGGAGCGTTTTATTGAGAGGCTGCAATTAGATGGCAGCACTAACGGTAATTAATTTCCCTTATAAGCACAGCTGGAAGAGCTTTCCTGCATATGGCTACAAAGTGATTCCATAATTGTTTTTATCTGATTTGTGCAGCTTCTTTGCAGCACCTTTTGACAGAATTATGACATGAAGGCAACATGAAATGTACGTGCAGCTTTAAAACTGTGGGTTAAAAAAAGGTTCATCAGCAGATGAAACAGTCAAACAAACTGATTGGCTGATTAAACTTTTGTTGGATAATTTAAAAATGAAGTCAATAATTTTCTGTTTCAGAATGAATGCATGAAAAGTTTTAACAAACAGAAGGGGTTTTACTTGTTGCAGGTCTCAAATAATGTTCAAGACTGTGCAAAAGTTTTAAACCGTCCTTCATTTAGTGACTTATTCCCTCAAAAGCAGCTGGACATTCACGTGATCTCTTAAAGTTGTCTTGAGAAGCCGCTCTCCAGGTTCTCTGAAGGTCTTTCAAATATTTTCTGTAGACTTTTACTCTTTTTACCCATTTTTTTAGTCAAATCAGTTTATCATGCAGCTTAAAAATGAGAAAGTGGATAAGCAGAAGATGAAAAATGAAGTTTCAAATCTAAACAAAGTAATTTAATAAATCATCTGCTTTGTGTATAGGACCTGAGAGATGTTTCACCCTTCAGTTGATCATCTATGTCAAATTTTAAGCTAATAGGTACTTGAGGATCACCTTGTTGGGGCTGAAATCTTTTCTGTTGGTCAAACTGTGTTAAACTTGGCGTTTTTCACGTGTTTCAGTGGCAGACTGCTGGTAAAAAAGACCCCAAAGATCGTATTTGAAATAAGTTTTGGCTGAAGTGTCTGTTATCTCATCGTTGGATTTTGAGAGCCTTTTAAACCTAAATGATCCAAAAGTCAGAGTGTGATACATTCTTCTTTCACATTATGAAGCTTTTGTGAATGTGAAAGGGAGTTTTACTGTATAGACCACAGGCCAAGACCCCCTTTATCTGCACTCACTCAGGCTGACAGATCTTGAAGGAACCTCCTTCAACTCCTGGAGTGGAGCTCCGAGCAGCAACTCTGACTGATGAGCTTTTTGAAAGCTGATCAGACACTTATTCTAAGAAGGGGAAACTGGAGTAAAGGCATCCTTAATTATCTGATGAGGGGTAGCTTATCTGAACGGTTTCTTTTTCTCTCCTCTTTTATCCTACCAGATCACATGGCACATCTTTACATAACAAAAGAGCTACCTGACTGTGCAGCTTGATTCAAACCTCCATCCTGATCCAGAGGCTGTGTTTGAGTCCAGGTTCTGGTCTCATCCATGATTAGCTTAACGCAACATACGGAATCTAATGCTGGAGAATTTCACGAAAATATTGTAGAATGAGGATTTCTGAGCTGAGCATATTGGATCATTGGTGGGTTTTCTGTCTGCAATGAGAGTGTAATTAATTCACGATTAAAAGTATTAGTACAGGCTTTGTATGGTGATTTATTTAAAGGCTGGTACTATCGCTGGCTCGGTTTCCTCCTTTAGGAAATGGGTAATAAGATCTGATGCCAGGCCTTCTTTAGCGTCCTTCTCCACACACACACACACACATATTTGATATCAGTGTGTTTCTTCGATTAGAAGGCAGACGAGCTCTGTCACCAGCAGCGTCACAGTCACCATGTTAACTTATTCATCCCTGTTAAAGCCCGTGTAACAGGATAGCTGTTAATTAATATTGCTGTCGGGTAAATGGTTGCTGCCGGACCATTGCCACCATCCATCAGTAACATTACCTCTGTGCTGTTTTCATGCCGGGCCTCGGGCTCAATTAAGATAATTCTATGCAAACGAGGTCTCTCGCCATTAGCCTCATCACAGAGGGGCTGTTAATGGCATAATTGGGCCACTCCAAAGAACAATTACCACAGCACCTCCTTCCCACCTATGAGATCACCAATCATCTGCGAGCATGACTGAGGAGTCACGAGTCGTGACCGCCGGCGACAAATGGTGGCAGCACACTGACCCGGGAGGTCCAACAGGAGCAGCTGGAGAATGAAAACAAGGTGACTGAAGCCAAGACTGCAGGCTTGTGACCTGTCTAATGATCTGTAATTATCAGGAAGTGGTGCGGTTTTATGCTGCAGTGCACGATACTGTCAAACAAAATCTGCTTCTTTCTCAAAATGAAAAGTGCTGTCTGATTTAATTAAAGATGGCTGATTGGTTTCTGTTTCCAGTCAGTTTTAATTCTTGAGCAAAAACAAACATGATGAATTTACATGATGTGTAAAATTAGGACTTTTAAACTGTTAAATACATTTCAGTTTTATTACACATTTTATAAAAGCTAGTTATGTGTTCAGTTAATTGCAGTTTAGTTAATTCAGTTATGATTTAACTAAATCCAGCTCATTAAACAAAAGTACTGGAACTTTAGGCTCTTTACCAGCAGTCTTTATTCCTTTAGTTAAATCTATAAATAATACTGACGCTAAAACATAATGTTGCATTTTTGCACAAAAAAAATGTATACTGACTCCACTTTTATCCTTTCAATTCACTTGTTATTGTTTATTGTCATTATTTGAATTTATTTTAGCAGTTTTGGGTTTGTTTCAAAACGGTTTTTCTGAGGTTTCTGTTGAATATTTTAGCTCCACAGGTGTTCTTACCTTCATAGTGGGTGTGAAAACAGGTCAACAACTTCTCTTTCAGTTTTAATCTCTCAAACTACGCAGGTGGTGATAAAACCCGAGCTCAAACGGCCTGTATATGTTTCGTCACATCTACTTTGTTCATTAGTTTTCAGCTCTCGCAGTTGAAACCACACCTAGCATACTGCTAGCTAAAAGCTGTTAGCATAAACACGTATCAAACCGGAAGATACACGATGCGCTGTTGTTGCCATGCGCAGTGGGGAAGGAAACAGGAAGCCATGCTCTCATAGGCTAGTTTATTAGCCAATTAGAGTCCAGCAAATTCGCAGAATTAATATTAATAAGTTGCAGCAGGTAGCTCAATGAGTTAATGAGTGTTTCCTGACGTTTTTTAGATATAAAATGTTTCATATTACAAGTTGTTACTTCAGAAATAACCTCAAAGTCATGAAATTTGTATGAAATGCCTTTTTAGGTTTTTATTTTTTTATACACTTTTTTCTTTTTACTCCCAATTTATATAGAATTTTGTTTGTGGATTATCCATTGATATTTGTAAATTGAAATAAAAGAAATAAATAGCTGAAATTTGTAAAGCACTTTTGATTGACTGACTCCAAGAGCTGAATGGAGAAGTTGAGATAAACAGGAAAAAGAACATGTAAAACAATGTTTATTTTCTAGACCACGGCTCTGAGCAGTGAGTGGCTCCTTGGGAATTTTAAGAGTCAAGCCCCCCCTAAATCTTCTTGTTTCAGCTTTAAAAAAATCAATAGGATAAATATCCTGTTTGCCCCTTTCGTCTTCAGCCGCCCACCCTCCAGCTTGCTCAGGCTACTGGAGCGAAGAATCTCACTCTTACCTCAGGCTATGTTTAAAATAATCCCTGTTTTTTTGAGCTCTGAATGGTCGAGGATCTCAGGTGCAGCTCTTTAGTTAACAGTGAACAAGAGGGAAAATCATGTTAACATATGCCATCAGTGAGCGCCACTGGCTACGTCCTGAAATCGACCTGCTTGGTGTGTGATTAGCCCGGTGAAGCTGATCCGGGTCTAGACACGGATCAAAGATGGTACACTCTCAATATAAATGTGAGCAGCACCTGCCGCGGCCACATCCAGCTGCTTTTATTGATTTTTTTTATCCTCAATTATATAATAGAATCTCTGTTCTGGATTTATACCTTAATTCACCATTTTCACCTATATAAAAAGGGGTTCTTATCGACTGCTTTTGGTTGCCCCTCTGGAGAGATTTGCAGGGTAGAGTGTGAGTGATGGGTACAGAAGTGTATATCTGTTGGTTTTATTTTGTGTTCCAGGTGATTGGACTAAAGACAAGAAGGCACTGACACAAAACTTTCAGCATGCAGTTCAACACATCACAACTCAAGCTCTCACAAATCTGTACTGAAAAGCCCTTGGATTAGTTCTCCCAGTACACAGTTGACTCTTCTAATTGGAGGACATCCGTGTTTTTAGCCATCTGATCCATTGGTAACTTTGCTGAAACATATCCGAAAATCTGTTAACCTCCCAGGCACATCGGTATTGACAGGAAAATGCAGGTTAGTAGCTTCAGTGTGGGCCGACACGCAACCAGACTCGCAGTTTTTTGGCAAGTTTTGAAAATACAATATTTCAAGTTAATCGATCTCCAAGTTTAACTTAACTCGTATTTATTGTCACAGAATCTTAAATTTCTTCTTTTTAAATGAGTTACAATGAAAGACTGAAGAATGTTTTTAATAAGCAGTACAAAGTGTCTCAGTCCCACCATGTAAACAAATTTTTTCTGACTAAAATATAAAAACATATTTTATGTTTCAGATGTTGACGCCTTTTTCAAGCAGTTACCAATTCATGTTTTCTTTGTGAGATACTGATTCAACACGACCTCCTCTGAAATATCCCTTGAAGAACATGGTGTCAAAGTCATGACATCTTGTAGCATCTGAGGACAGCATCAAGATTTTCATCATCAATTTCTAAAGAAATTACGCTCTTATCAATAAATGACCCGTCCTGCATGTGATGAATAGGTCACATGTTCTTCATTAAGCAACAGTGTCCCTTAATCTTGATCAGGGTTGGACTCAGTAAATACCTGCTACAACCAGAGGCATCAGCTGGGGTCTTGTTGCTGGGTCTTTCTGCATCAGACTCGCAGCTGCATCCTGGGTTGCTGGTTCACCTGCTTGGAGCTGCTGTGCACCTCAGCACATGTTTACGTCATATATTCATTGCTATTATGAATCATTGTGTATTATTCTGCGAGTCGCAATGTTTTGGTCTATTTGTTGGGAGCAAAGATCAGAAAATCTACAAACAATAACAACAGAACTAAAAAAGTGATTTGTGTAACTTGTTTAAGTTTAAGCTAAAGTTTCTCTTGCATTGCTAATTAATGGTTATTTTTTGTCTACAATCAAAAATTGTGGACTTTTTGTAACTTTTAAATTAAAACAAATATTATGACCACAACTAAAACAATGACCCATTTCAGTGCGTCCTTTAGTCACTCAGTAATGACGTAAACCAAAGTATTTCATGCCCTACAGAACTGGTAAACTGACCCATCGTGCTCCACTCATTGAGCACCAACACCAACCTAATTTCCAGACTTCTGTCTTTCCTGTAAACGAGAACATCTTCATTATCACCATGTGACATCAGACACCAAGAGGAGGAGGGGGAAGATGGTAAAGAGGCGGCAGCAGAAGATGGAGGTTCGGTCCGGTCGGATGGAGGGAGGGAGGGTAACCTGAGAACTAGATCCTAATCTTGCCACGCTTGGACATTTTGGGGGATAATTGTAGCCCTGGCAAAGCTCAGGTGATGACACAGGTGATCTGCTGGAGTTAAGCCCTATTTTACTTCTTCTATTTGCTCTTCTTCACCTCACCTGTCCCTTCCTTACTGCTCTGTCTTAATCTCTTTTCCCTTTCTTCTTTCCTCCATGTGAATATTCTGCAGAATAAACCAGCAGTAAGATGGTGAACAGTGGTGGGCGTAACTTTAGCTCGAGTAATGAGGCCTA
Source organism: Pachypanchax playfairii (assembly GCA_006937955.1). Lineage (NCBI taxonomy): Eukaryota > Metazoa > Chordata > Actinopteri > Cyprinodontiformes > Aplocheilidae > Pachypanchax > Pachypanchax playfairii. Next base: position 7,246,817 of record SSNP01000014.1, read on the forward strand.
ATCCCCTGCTGACTGGGGCCTGTTTAAACAGCTCCTGGCTGATCCACCCAGTAATGGAGTAATTAACCCTGTCACCCTCTTCTGCCCAGAAATTCTGGTTCTCCACAATGAACGACCCTCGTAGTTCACTCAGATTGCACTCCTGCTCTGGCTTTGCCATCGAAAATGAAAATTGATGATGAAAATTGACGTAAAAAAAAGCAGCTGATGGGGGAAAAAGCTCCAGACAGTGTGTGAGGCCACCGTTCCCTGACATTGTCTTTGTAATGACTCATCTTTACGTGGGAAAACATCCCGATATGTTTTGTGTGAAGTAACAGTATCATTTCAAGGGTCATTATGAGCATCACAAATCACTACAGACGCTTTCAGATCTCTTGCTACTGATCTGATTTCCAGACAATCATACAAGGCAGATTCTTTGTGTTTGCTTTAGGTGGGCTCACAGAAACAATCATCACAATCAAACAGCTACACACAAGCCAATAGGAAAAGCCTCGTGTGTTTCACGTTCTGGCTCTTGCCGTCTCCAGCCGGCTTAAAGCTGAGAGGCGCTGAAGCGTTTGAAGTAAGCAGCCACCACACATTATGCCAGATGAAATGCTATCATGCGTGGTCGCTGAATGGTTTGTGTCATTAAGAGAATAAGGCAAACAGGGGAGCTGAGTGCGCTCCAAAACCTGCCTGCTCGCGAGCTGTTCTGAAGGAAGGAAAGATTAAGGGGATGTTCAGAGGCTCTCGTCTGTCAAGACTTCAAAGATGCCATCGACACTCCTTGTTTCTGCCGACGCAGCGACCAAATCGCACACACTCTGCTGCCTCTGTGGCTGTCAAAGCTCCTCTGACATCCCCTTTATCAGGTGTACAGGCTTTAATCCAGACATGGATAAATAAATCAACACACAGGGGTCCTGCTCTTCTCAGCGCCTCCTGGTGGCAGGGTATCTGCACAGCCAGAAAAATATCAAGAAGTCATTAGTCATCTGCAGGGGACTACAAAGAAAGACCAATTACACCATACAGAAAGAATAATTAATTAAATATTGTCAAATACAGCAAAGCCAAAGAAAGAACCAAATTAACCGATATTCTGCCAGTCATGTCGGATAATTCAGTGAAGAAATCAGAGGAGGCATGAAGGCAGTCACTGGGCTCATCTCCTCCTCATGCCTGAAAGGAATTTCAAAGTCATTCATTCAGTTTCAGCAAACACAGAAATATGCTGCTTTCCACCTTTTTTTTTTTATATTTCAGGAGCAGGGATCCATTTTGACACCAACATCTGGAGCAGACATGACGAGAAGGGAAGAATTTGAATTAGAGCTGACACATCGACACGCAGGCAGACAAATAAGAGGCAAACCTGAGCTGGTGTGTGTCATGGTGGACACATCAGTCTGTTTGAGACATTGGAGGAACATTCCCAAAAAACAACAGTGTGAATCCTTATAATCACAGAGAATTTCCAAGGAAGGAGAAAAACACCAGTATTGTACCTGTCTGGTTGTATTTACATCGACTCTTTTTATATTATTTAACAGGAAATATGAAGCAGACAGAGATCACCCCCCCCAAAGAAAAAAAAAGATCTGTTGCTGTATTTTTCTGTTTGTTTTGGGGTTTTTTTTTTTGAAGACCGGTCTAGCAGTGGAAAGCATCTCTATCAGAATACAAAAGATGCCTTAGAGGCAACATAAGTGAAGTTTTACGCCGATGACAAACACTCAGGTGAAACTACCTTCACATGTGAAAAAAACAGAATGAAGAAGATTAAAAATAAGGAAGAGAGACAAAAAAACTCATTTATATCCTATAAGAAAAATGTGAGACACCCGGGAGGGGTGTGTGTGTGTGTGGGGGGGGGGTAAGTTGTGAAAAATTAAAGGAGACGGATTCAAACTGTCCAATTTCCACATCAAACAAACCCAAGGCTTAATACTCCTGGAGTGGCTGCTTCATATCCAACACATAGCCTCAGAAAAAGGTGCCCTCCCCCCTCCCTCTTCTCTGTCCCCCCCCCCCTCCTCTTCATCTCTACCACGAGTCCACCACGATTTTTATTTTATTTCATTTCTTTTTTTCTCTGTTTCCTCAATAACCCCACTCTGTAATTCCCCTAAGCACTGTACTGGTTACACTAGCCACTGTCTCTCCCCTGCCTAATTATACCCTTGTGAGTCTATTAATCAACTTGTGAATTATTTAAGAAGCAGAGCTCTTCTGCCTGTAACTGGCTTTGACACTGTGAGATGGAGAAGACAGCGTGGATATGGGGGAGGCTAAAGCGAGGTGGGATGGATGCCGGGGAAGGAGAGGCAGTAGGTGGGTGGATGGAAGGAAGAGAAAGGACAGAAAAGAAAAGAAATAAAAAGAAAAGAGAGATGGAAGTGGGGTCTTCTTACATACGTCCCTGGAGGATGAGGCTGCCTGTGCAGCTCTGCAGCCAGACGAAACAAAAACCCCCATCAACATTCACCCTGTTTGTCTTTTTTTATGGTTGTTTTTGTTTTCTTCCCCCCTTCTACTCTCTATTCTCATGCATAAGTTTTCATGATAAACAGGAAATTCATGAATATATGGAGTGATATTGAGACAGAGGGGTGAGGTGAGGGAAGAAGAGTGAAAAGTCAAAGCCAAAGCGTGAGCTGAGACATGGGGGGCTGTGAAATTATGTAGACAGCAAGATGCTCACATTCCTGTATGCAGCCACATACATTTACACACACACGACTTTGCATTACAGGCGAACCGGGGTCCTTCCACTGTTTGACAGGACGCGGCATCTCCCCAGAGCTGCAGGTACACATGGCAATGCAGGTGCTGATGATGATGATGGTGTTTGTTATTGTTAAGGTGCCGGAGTGTGTCCTCCTTCTGCTCCCCTGGTCCCTCCAGCTGCAGCATCTCCTCATCAGTGGAGACGAGAGGCCGACCCTCCTAATGACTCCCATCGACACCGACGCTCGCCATAAGCAGCCGGGGCAGAGAGGAAAAAGACGTGAAAGTGAGATCATTATTATTTTCATAATGTTTGGTGCTCTCAGTCGGACCCCTGGCGAATCAACTCAGCCAACAGAATCAAAATGAACTCCGTTATGTGCAGAGTTTTGGGTAAAAACAGGGAAAAAGAGGATGAAAATTTCAACTCAGTTAGAAAAACAAACTTTTTCCTCCTTCACGTTTAGGATTCTATTTCTAGTTACAGCTCTTCAGACTCTCCCAAAGTTTTTATTAAAATATAGAAATAAATTAGACTGTGTGATAAACTGGTTTTATTTCTTTATCTGTGGTTAAACATAACTTCATAAAGACGTGCTTTATAAATATGAGCATCTTGGACATCAATTAAATCTGTTTAAAAAGTATCAACAATAATCATCTTCAAGGATTTTTAATCCTTTAAATGAAGGTCAATCTGTTTAATTTTATGACACATCTTAGCAATATTAACCCATTTGATATATTTTTCAATTATATAAGGATATATAAGAATTATATAATATATATATAGTTGCATGTTTTACTAAATGTATTCTTAAACAGATGCATGATGCACTTAAAGTGACTCTTAGTGGGAAAAACAGTTGCTCAGGACATAAACAATCATTTCAATAATGTTTAATTACTTTCTGACATTTGAAGGACTAATTAAACATGGTCTAGTTATTATTTAAATGTAAGTAATTAGATTTCTAATAAAAAACGTATTCATTCGTTCAAAGTTACTGATTTATTCGTAATTTAGAAGTTATATAAAAAAAATTACATGCTCATATTCAAACAATAGGAAATATTATTCTAGTCATTAGTTTTTTATTAGTTCTTCATTATATAATGGATCAAATTTCGTACGTTCAACTGAAATATGTTACATATTTAAACTTACACATTAAACCAAATCTTCCTCGTTGAAACGGTTGATTGGGATTTCTTACACAGTCACTGAAATATTAAAATTTTTTATTATTCTTGGGGTGGTGCTTATTTTTTCTGTATGTGTGAATTTATATATATCTGTTCATAAATGATGTGTGTGCATGAGAGAGTTGCAGGTCTCATTAGGCCCAACCAGCTCTGTTGAGGGTACAATAGTCCACATCTCTCCGTCTCTGCGGGATGTTTATTAAATTAATAAAAAGTTGCTCAAGGCGAGTTGTACCGACGAAAGCCCGGAGCTCAGCTGTGATTGGCACTCTCTGCCGCCCTGAGTTTTCTCCAGGGCCCGTCTGCGTTTGCTTTAACTAACTGTCCGTGACTGAGGAGACTGGGCTGACATGAAGCCCCTGTCTTCTCCTTCTATTTATCTCCCTCCTTCTCTAGTTCCTCCCATCCATCTCACCCCTCATCTGTCCAGCTGATTTCTTTGAGATGGGGGTTACGAGAAACCAGAAGCTCTGAAACCTCCAGCTAATTCTTGTTTTGTAAACAAGCTAATTAATTCAAAAGAATCAATTAGTGAAGCTGACAGTTTGGCCCAGTCAGTCCTGGACAGGCATCCTTACAAACAGCTTACATATGTGACTGCAGTTATCCGATTCTAAATATATCTTTAATGAAAAACGATGTCATGCTGTTGATACATCTCAGCAACCCTGATTAGGAACAAGCAGGTATAGAAACAGATGGATGTTACTAAATCATCTAATTTAATTATTTGAGATGTACCAATCAACTAGCAAATGATCAGAATTGTTTGTGACACAAAATTGCCAGAGTCACACGGGTAAACAAACTGCAATACAACAGTCCTATGACTTTTTATGAAAATGCCTTAATGAAATCTTAAAGATACAGTATGTAAGAATGTTACAGTGAAATACTCACATAACAGTTTAATGTCCCTCCGATGTTGAAAATAAAGTCACATTGTAACAGATCTGGATCTCAGTCAGCTGGGTGGTCTCTAGTTTCTGTCTGGACCAGAATCATTATTTACACGTCCAGACTTCCTGGTTCCATAATGAATCACATGTGAGTCTACAAGGCTGCCAAGTCTTCAACACAAGCAGCTGGAATTCAACAACGAGCAGCAGCAAAAAGTAAGAAACCACCACATCCTTCTAACAGAGCAGCCGAGCTGCACGTGATGAGGCGTTCAAACACACTTAGTAAAACTCAACGCTGAACAAATAGACCTTCAGATATTCTTAAAAATTTAACAAACTAAATGAGGATCAACATCAGAACTGGCAACTCAACAGAAACATCAGGGAGGGGAGGGGGTGAGTGGCTGAGAACAGATGGGGGGGTTTTTCTACATGAACTGCGGGACTCAGATTTAACGACAAGGTATAATTCTTACATACTGTACCTTGAACTTGTTGCAATTAACTATCATCTTATTTGCTATTTGATCACCAACCCCTCCAAAACGTGTCCTGTAGTCCTTCTACCTTCTAACTCATGTATAATAATCTGAGGAGGGTTCCAGAGTTCCCAGAGTCTCTGATGACTGTGACTAATGATGTTATAACCAGGGGTGCACATAAGTGGTCCGCAGGTCCGCACACACTGTCAAAATATAAAATGCACCAGATGAAAAGTTGCAACACACGTTTGCGTACTTAACATTGGTTTGGCTGAGCTGCGTGAATTTTTAGGTTAATCAGAGGCGGGTTCATTGTCAAATAAATGAAGAATCCCGTTGACTTCTTTTGTTTGACTGATATGTTTCTCAGCCAGAGCGCCGAAGTTCCAGCTGATCAGCTGATGCTGCGTCTCTCTCTGTCTCTGTGTATCAGTTTGCCAGTGTGACGGATTTTCAGTCAGTCAGATCAGTGCAGCTGACTGCAGGATTCTGCATCGCGTCAAAACTGAAAAAATTCACTGAATAAGACAAATAGACCATCGTGGCACAGACGTGTAGAACTACCTTTTTGTGCTATAAAATACAGAAAACCACCTGTTTTAATCAACAGTATCAGCGTATTTGCCATTTTGAATGCGCGCAAAGCACTATGGGATATGCAGTCAATGCCCCATAACTGTCCAGTGTATCTTTTTATCTGACTGCATCACATTACAAACATCCTCATCATTTCAAAACAAAAAACAGTTACAGTAAATGACAGAAGCTCCAACAGCTGACTAATAAATTTCAACACCAAACTGTTAAATGTAGATTAAAGTGAACAATCAAACCTGTAAACAATCCAACCTGAACCTTTTTTACCAGTATTTTTATATTTTACTGGTTTCTCTTGATTTTTTCAACAATTAAAGGATTTTTATTTAAACAAATATAGAGCCAGGTAAAGTAAACAGACTGAATTTGAAGCTTGATGAAACCAAAAACAAAGCAGAGGAGCTCGGAAAAGACACAGCGAGACACATTTAAAAATGTGAGGACCAAGAAACAACCCTAGGTTCTCTTCTGAGAACCAGGCCAAAAATATTATGTGCACCCCTGCATATAAACTAGTTTGAAATTCAAGTGACACAAGACAAAGACCCTGAGGCTCATTCAGAGAACACCTGCAAAGGTTCTGATACATTTTGGAAACTCTGCAAATGTCATTCAGTTTTTAAGTTGTAGCAAATTAAAGGCTTAAGAAAGACCCATAGCTGGATATGTATGTGTACACGCTCACTAACAGCTTCTTGACTGATTTAAGTCCAACCATGATCCAGTAAAGTATGCAGTTAGTTTGCTGGCTGCTATTTCACATCCTTATGAAACGCTGGTGTATATGTTAGATAAAATTATTGCTTTAATAATCTGAAAGATCTAACGCTACATCAGAAGATATTTTTCTTTTTCGTGGAGTTTTTCCAAATGTTATGTGGATCCTGCTGAGATTCACTTGACTTGTATTTCTCCTGTTATCTTTTGCACTTTCATGTTTAGAGTTCTGTAAAAAACAGAAATATTAAGGAGATACAGGCAGATTTAAGATATAGATACGCTGTGATTTTTTTTTTATATCTTAAACCTTTAAAAATGTTTACTTTGTCATCTGGAGCAATTAATTAATTCTTTGTGATTTTCAAGGGACGAGAAGAAGAAAAGGTCCCTGTCACTTGTCAAAGTTACAATTAAACAAGTATTTTTCCAATTTTTAATTACATTTTAGAAATTTCCTCCGATCATCTCACTCTGTTGATGTTTTTACTATAAAAATAAAAGTTGGGTTGATGAAATCTAGGTTTATAAAACAAATAACCTCAGAACGGAATCAGTTAAAAGAGCAAACAAGTCGAGCAAACTTTCTCTTTCATAAGAGAGTTATCATCTAGCCAACGGACGGAGGAGACTCTAGAGAAAAGATGAATCTTGTTTGTTTAAAATGAAACTTAGAAAAATATTATTCTGCTATTTCTCAGTTCAAAAAAACACTTTATTTAGACTACTATCATTATGTTCCAATTAAACACAAAGAAAGTCGAACTCTTCAGAGAATCTGCATCTCGCCTTGCAGAGTGAAAGAAAACAAAGAGAAAAATTAAAATATATTATCATCTTTTAGGAATCCTTTTAAACACGAACAAGACAAACAAATAAAACAGAACAAAAAAGCCTCTTTCTGTCTCCAGATCCGTCTTTCCGGCTCGGCTTGGCGACTCTCTGAGGAGGAGGAGGAAGCTGAGAGAACTCATTTACATATAAACTGTGAGAGGCAGGGATTGTCATCGACGCAGGAAGCGCGAAGGGAGAGGATTTTCATGTGCAAATTTCAGCCTTACCAACTCTGTGCATTATTATTTCATCAGCGCCTGAGAAGGAAGCCCCTCCGATCCCCAAACCCCACCACCATCCCCATGGACGCCTTAAGATTCAGACCAAATCCCCTCATAGCTCCTCTTCCCTAGAAGGCCTCACTACTGAGTAGCTGTTTACACCAGGGCCCTCAACGCAGGAGGAGTCAATCTACTTCTGAGACGGGCCTGAGAGGGAGCTGCAAGAAGATGGAGCAGCAATTCTCCGGTTGTGACCAGCAAGACTGGTGTTCCTTCATATTAATTGCTTGTAAACTGCAGGACTGGAAGCTTGCTGGCTTTCAACTTTAAAAAGGAGATTACAGCCAATTAGCAAGAGCTCTGAAAAGCCTTTGCTGCCTGGGGAATAAGCGGCTGATCTCTAATATGGGACAGCTGTGAGCAACAAAAGAACAGTCCTGGTTTTGAAAACACACTTGCAAGCGGAGCATTTTCAGAAACACACACACATTGTATGTGTTCACAGTTAATCTCACATGAAAACATAAAGAAAACCTGATGGATAACAATAGCTGCAAAAGAAGAGCTATTACCAGCATGAAAAATGAATGAGTGCCTAAACGGAGCCACGCAAACAGAAAGACAGAACGCTCCCAAAGTGACAAAACGGGAACAGGCAAGGAGGTAAATATGTTTTAAAAGGTTTGGGAAAACGTTTGTGGGTTGGGGCACGTATTTTATCCTTTTAAATCAATTTGTCAGGTTCTTCTTGGAGCAGCGTAACCGAAAGAGCCGAGCGTTTCCCTGTAAACTGCCATCTTTAATTTCTTTGTCTGACATGTTCTACTGTACCACGACGCACCGGAGACCGAGCTTGAGGTGAGCAAAAGGTTCAAAGCCCAGAAGGGAGCAGAGCCTGTGCACCTCTGAGCGAGGTGGATTACCTCACTCACTCTCATGTCAAACAGAAGGCAGGAAGAGGAGGAACACAAGTCGAAAGATCTCCACAGGCTCCGTAATCTACCACGATTTATGCCAAGCCCCGCGACTCCCACATTACGATTCGAGCTCGCTGATTTCCTTCTTTATCTTTTCTCTTTTCATTCTACTTTCTGTCTGCTTTCTGTGTGTGTACCTTTCTGTCAGACTGCACCTGCACATCCTCAGCTACACCATGCCGCCACCCTAACATCTTCCTCCATCTCACTCGTCCCTGCACACATTAGCAAAGACAGCTGTCTGCCAACAATCCTGTCTGCAGGTAATGAGATTCTGCTTTACCTGAAAAAGAGAAATGAAAGGTAAGTGTCTCAGTTATCTTCACAGAAACAAAAATGGGCCTTCTGTTCAACAGTCAAATCTGTTGTGGTGTTAAAAAATGCTTTTATCACTTAAAAGTTCTGCAAACTTTAAAGAATAAAGAATTAAAAGGTAAAACACACAGACAATCATTACATGGTATAACAATTTATTTAAAAAAACATTGTTTTAACTGGATAAAATAATAAATAAACAAAAAAAAATAAATATTGTTGCATTTTTTTAGATTTAAAGTAATTAAACATTTCCAAAACGGAGTGTTTGTGTGTGAATAAGTTGATTTCGTTAGCGATACAGCAACGCATCCTGCTGCAGGCTTTGTACAAAAAGCAGTTTGTAATATTTATATACCTTTTTTGGTACTTTTATCTTTTTGTGTTTTCTGATTACATTTTCATTTTGTTTTTGTCTTTATTTAAAGGGACAGGTCAGATTTGTATTTTTTTGGGTGGGCGTGCTCTGTTTGTAGAACAACAGATTAGTCCTGACTGCAGCATCAAGCTAAAGCTCAAAGAACATTTCTGATATCTTCCAACAGATCCAATCTTAAAAGTTTCAGAGCACCTCCAGCAAATATTACTTAGAAAGTTTTCAGGGAAAAAGTGACTTTACAAAGTACAGTTAGTTCAGTCATATCAGGGTGAAGGTGGAATCAGCGCCCTCTTGTGGTGGCAAGAGGATATAGCATCTTTACTCAACAGTAACAGAAGCAGCAAAGAAAAGATTGAATTTTGGGGATTGACAAAACAGGACATTAGAGAAGTAATGGTTTAAAACTCCCATGAGCCATTGCTACAACAGCAGTAACTTGTTTATATGTTTATTTATCTTTACCAGCTATAAAAAGTTATGGCGGAGGATCTTTTTCTTCCGGGTGGATTATCTATTTGTCTACTATTTGTCACTCATTCTTTTGAAATGTCATGCAGGTTTCTAGGATAGTGTAAGAAATTTTTCTATTGATGCTTTTATTTTGAAGTCTGCCCGGGAGTGTCCGGGAAGTTCCTGTTCAGGCCAATTTTGGACCAGCTGACCCGTTCTACTACCGTCATTATTTCAAAATAATGAATAAGTGGTTGGATATGCTGGGTTACAGTTGTTTTCTGAATCAGATAAAGATAATTAATTAGATAAGTAGTTAAAGATAGATCTTGAAAGACAATGAAAGTATTGCTTTTTTAACTTTTTTTTTCCTGATCTGATGTATTTTATTTTATGATTTGCAGCCTTTTATTTCTGTAGGGTAGATAGGAAACACAATAATCCATTAACTTGCTTAGCACATATAAGAATCATTTACTCTTTGTTTCTGAAATATTTAACCAAGATAAAAAAAAAAAAAAAAACAAGTTGTGACTCAATTTCACAAAATGTCTGTAGTGTTCACAAGCTGAATTTTGGCACATTAGCATTTAATTTTCAGATTTGTGGATAAAATACATAATTTTCGTCCTATTTATGGTGGAACAGTTGAATAGAACGTGTGTCCATATATACTGAAATAAACTGAAAAACCTTAAAGCACTTTTTCTTTCAAACTGCAGACTTATTTGTTTCTGTTAATTCTGCATGCAAACCGTTTAGATTAGATGTTTAAGTCTGTTGTTGTGCTCGGGGGAGTATTTGCTCATAGTTTGACCCTCTCAGGCAAGTCAACAGCTGTTTTCAGTCAGGCTTAGTGGCAACATTGCTATACTTCAAATTGATGGGTTTTCCCTTTTATTATATTGCAGTTAACAACATCCTAATTAGAACTAATGACTCGCTCATTAAAAAGCTCTCTGGCTAATTGGGATAGTGAAAGCAAGCAGGGAAACATCACACGGAGGTTAGGAATTTAAAAACGAATATCAATGCTGTAAACAGCGAAGGCTGACCACAGAATGCTGCTAACTTTCTTATCAAACTGAATTTTTAATCGGGGGTAATCAATATTCAAGGGAACAGATTTACCACAGTTTATATATCCATCATGCATCATTAATACTTAATGCTTTAAAAAAATATGAAACCTCAACACTCTCAAAATTTTTATTCCCCAAGTCTAAAGCAATTGAGTAAATCAGATATGATTAATTATAAATTGAACCATTACGGCACATTTCAGAATATCACGTTCACAAATTGCTTCGCGACTGGGGCTGAACATGTTTTTTTTTTTTTGCTCTCTAAGTATTTCTGTTGCTTTCTGCAAAGTCACTAGCTCTGATTCACATGCAGGGTCTGTTCTGAGTCCAGCGGTTTCATTTAGATCCAAAAAGAGCCAAATAGACAGGGAATCGCTGGATGTCTAGAATATCTGATCCCCCCCACCTGAAGCCTCATCTGACCCACTCCAGAGACTGTCTCATTAAAAAAGAGGTAAAAGACAACAGAGATATTCTTTGTTCATGTCTTTGCTGTTAGATACAAAGAATCCCAGTTTGATGGTCCTCCATGCTGGATCATTCAGAGCAGCAGAAAAATTACGTGCAAGTGTTGACAGTCAAAACACATTAGTGCAGTAAGTGGAAAAAAAGTCTTTCTGGGATTTGTTCCCTAAAAATACACTCACAACTCTGGAAGCCGAAACCTCACAGGAACTGGATCTGAAATCCTGCAGCCTGAGGACAACGCAAGCAAGAACAGAAAATAAACAGAAACAGAGAAAACATGCCTCCAACCGCTCCAATTACAGACACAACAAGACAAACAGCAGAAAACAATGAAGTTTTATCAGGGCAGAGTGCAGCAGGACAGAGAGCGCTGGCATCTTGGGGCAGAGGGCTGCAGGGCTGGGTGGGGGCCACTCGGGCAGAGGTGGATCGGGGGGATGCTTTAATGGGCTTTGGGAGACTAGCGAGCCCCCATTGGAGGCCCACAGGAGGCCCTAGCCTGTGGTCTTGCCTTGGGCAGGCCTGCCACAGCAGCAGTCAGGTGGGCTGACAGACTGAGGAAAAGGAGACCCACCCCATATGGCCTGCCATCATCATCATCACTCTTCGTCAGCACAGATGTTTAGAGTTCGGGGAGCAACAAGCTTTGCAGAAACAAAGAAAGATGAAGATGTAACACCTCAGAGTTACGGATCGCTTCATTTGGGTGGATGTCTCACAGGTTTTAATTCACATCACACAATAAAACAGACTAAAAGCTCAAGTTTTCTAATTAACCAAGTCCTCATGTACTTATCTCCAGACACATGAATGCAACATCTTTGTGTGTGCATGTGCATGTTCATTGGTAAAATATCTCAAAAACAGCAAACCTTGGTTCTACATCTACAACTGATTATGTCAGCACAGCTAATTTACCTCGACAAAAACAAAAAGAAATGATTATTTATCATTGTAATTTACAAAATCTGACCAAAATTGGCTAAAATAATGATAATAGGTGATAGTTTAACTCTGTGATGTGAAATGTGTATCTCGATATGATTTCCTTCAAGTACTAACGCTCAGCCAGAACTTTAATGTGAAAGTTTTGGTGTGTTTCAAAGAAAAGAAGCTAGAATCTGTCCATCACACACTCAAGTCATCTGCTCTGTGATGCATTATGACTCATTCTGTTCTTATGCAGTCAACCTTTAGTCCCTCCAAATCCCTGAAGCCCTGTCCATATAGCCTGTAGGACATAAAGACCAGGTCGGACTCTCCCCTCATGGCTGCTGAAGCCTCTGGCATATCTCACCGCACAGGAAAAGAGCGGCTTTATCACCGCTGCTCAAACATTCATCACACGACCTTCTCCTGCAACACAATCCAAAGGGAGACGAAACTCCCTCATTCAGTTCCTCCAGCTTCCGATTTGGGCAGACGGTGGCAGAAAGACAGCTTCAAAGTTTTCGGGAGTCAGGTCAACACACATCACACCAAAGAAGAAGATGAGGGACAGAAGAGCAGAAGCTCTGTGCAGTCAGGAGGGAGGTCATTATCGGGCCGTGTTTATTCCCAAACTGATGTGGGTTGCTGCTTTAACTTTAAGAATATAGAGCTGCAGCCATCACTGCAGGCAAAATAGTTTATGTTCTTGTGTTTGTCCAAAGCGCATGTTGCTGGAAAATGTCCACAGAGGAAACACTTTACCTCAGATTTGCATTATTTTTGCTTAAAGAGGTAAAGGTCAAAGGTTTTCCCCAGCCAACTGCGAAATCTTTGATCAAAATACTAAAAAAATGTAACACTTAACGAGGACTTTGAGTTGTTTTGGTTTCACAGGGAGGATTTTTTCTTTTATTTAAAATAGAAAATGGACATGTGAGTTAAAGTCTTATTTAATCTGCAATGGCAGAAATGTTTTGAGGTGAAAATACAAACACACATTTTTACAGTTACAGTGCACATTTAAATCACCTGTCTCACAATTAACAAAACAGTTAAACAGTTGTTGAATGTTTTGCATAAACTGTATTGGACTAAAACTGAAATGTGGATGTTAAAGTTGAAACAATACAAGTTCCCCTAGTGGCTGGTTGCAGAATATGGTTTAGGTCCTGCATCATCTAAATAATTGGACATTTTCTGGGCCAAGAAATAAAAGTATTTCTGCTAATTCTTGCTGCTCTAATGTCAAATAAAAAAGTTCCTAATACTTTTAGTTGTAATTAGTTATTTAATTAAAACTCTGATTGTTTGCAGGTCTCAAAGACACATACTCCGGTTCTGAAAGTTCCACATGGAAACCCAGGAAGCAGGATTTTTATCACTTTTGTACACCCAAAATAGAAAGAAATGTATCACACAGTCGATGTTTGGGTTTCTACGGTTAAAAATCAAAATGGTCACGATCCAGTTTTACAAAGTTTTCTTAAATATCTGGAGTTTAAGCCACCTAATTTCTCAGATAGCAACAAATACAACGTTAAGTCATAATAAAGATAGTTACTGCAGTTTTTTAGATCTAAATCTAAATTTGCTGCAGTTAATTAAAAACTTTCTATTGCCTTTCTAATAATGCTAATATTTTATAAGATCATATAGAGTAATGTGCCTGTGTTCTGGTCTGTTTTTGCATCGGATGGTCCTAAAAATAAAACTGCTTGACTCACATTAAAACCAAGAACAGCTAAGAACAATGACTGTACTCTTATTTCGCTGGCAGGGCTGTTTTCATAAACCGTTCCTGCGTCTACAGACCAGTTAACCTATATTTCATGTACATACAATGTGACTGAAAATAGCAAAACAAAGTCAAACTGTGCCACACTAGTGATGTCAAGTTAAGTATGATAGCATATTCAAGTGGAAAATCTGGGAAAGTGACGGTAACAACCTTGTGCACTTGCTCGGAAGGCGAGAAGAGGGTTAAGTGAACAAAGTCTTGAAAAAGGGTCCAATTCTCCAGCTCCTGCCCCAATCCTTTCAGTTACCCTCACAAAGTACACAAGAAAAAGGAAAATAGTATCATGCATATCATTCATTAGCAGCAAATAAAAGAAATTCTCTCTAATAGTGCCCCCAAATCCCTGAGCTCCCTGCACCATGGAGCGGGGAACTAAAGAAAACGGGGGGAGAGAGAGAGATGCAAAAAGAAGCCGTCTCCCTCAAGTGCTTGTTAGGCCCAAATTATTATGGCGATGAATAATTTTAAAAATAAATAAGAAAATAAATAAATAAAAAAGAAACATTTATAGATCTAAGTATTATCAGAGGAGCTGCGGGTCTGTTGCTGAGCTCTCTGGGCCCGTTTGAAATCCGCCTTTGTTTTTCACTTTGATCTTTAACTGCTAACCTATCCATCGCTTCACCTGATCCCCCTCATCGCCCACCTTCTCGCTGCTAAACTTTCTTCACGAGGCTCCAAGCTGCCCGCACTAAGTGGTAATCATTGCCTCATCATCATCATCTTCATCCTCCTCATCATTAACTTTATGTTCTTTCTCAGCAGTAATTAACATGCTGCGCAGGGAACCAGATTAGGCAAAGAGATGCTGCTGAAAATGAATGTAGAACAACACAATGCAAAAAAAAAAAAAAAAGACACAAAGAATGTTTGAGAACAGCGACTCTGTTTCTGATTTACTTTCCTTCTCTCGGCTTTACGTTCTTCTCTCATGATCTTGTTTTTTTTACTTTTATTTGATTTTCTTTCAGGTTTCTGCTTCATTCTTCACTCCTTCTGTTTCATTTCATCTCTTTTCCTCTTGTCCTCCAATTTATTTTATTTCCTCTTTTATTTTGACACATAAAAGATACTTTCCCTCCATTTTACTCACAATCTTTGCTTTTTATTTTTTCATGATCCAAATTATTTATTTGTCTTAACTGTTTTCTAACTTTCTGTTTCTTTCCTTCTTCTTTTTTCCCTTCATCTTGTTTTATTACAATTCTTTCCATCTTCTCATCTCTGCTCCTCTCTTTGGTTCCTCCTGAGGTTTCTGACCTCCATTGAAGGGACATCCCAACCTTGTGGTCTGTCCCTGCTCTGTGATTCAAATTGTAATGAAACCTACTCCAACCATCTTCACCATGTTCTCCCACCCCCTCTGTTACCCCCATCTCTCATCTTCCCATCGTCCCCCCTCCTCTACCTCCTGATCTCCCAGAGCCCCCGAGTGGCTCGCTTGATTCTGTTTCATCACACATCAAACGAGCCTCACACTCTCCACGCAGGGAGGACCCGGGGACCACAACATCTGCACAGGGAGGCATGTGTGGGAGGGGCACTCAGGCGTCCGAGTGTGAGTGAAGCAGATGTCGTTGGGACCCGAGCAGCAGGCTGGGGGGGATGCCGCGGGGAAACAGAGATGTAGTGAGGGACCCACCCCTGCAGCCCGGCCTGCATAAGGAGGAGATGAACCCAGACTCTCTTCTCTCCTCACGTTCCAGCTCTGTTCCCCCTTTTGACAGTACAATTAGGTAATTAGTCACCTCAGCACTAATAACCTAATCATTACTTGTCTCTCTGTGTTTTCTCTCCATTTCAAATACCACATGCGCTCCCTGGAGTTCCACCACGGAGGTGGAGGGGCAAAGGACTCGTACAATTACCTTTGTCTGGCTGCTCCCCGTGGCACACAGAGAGCCAGGGTTCTGATCTGGACCATGCCAAAGACCCCCTTTAATGGAGACAGAGAGCCGTCTCTTTGGAGGGGGTCAAGATCACTCTCACATCCATTAGCACCAAAGCAGTTTCATCAGTGCCTTGTTCTGGCAGGCGGAGGCTGCAGGGGGACTGTGATCAACCTCCATCGAGCTCAGATGCTGACATTTCCTCAGTTAGTGAAAATCCAGAGCTTCTGCTGTCAATGAGTCATCAAAGGGCTTGTTTGAGAACAGCTGTTGACGTCAGCTCGCTGCTACAAGTGTTAACCCTTCCTGAGATGTAAAGGTTTTTTTTATTTTTTTCAAATCTGCATCAAGTAGATTTCTGCATTCAGAGAAATGTTTTCTGTCATTAAACAGGGATCATATTCTGACAGAATTTGGGGATGAATATGGAAAGACATACTAAATTGTTATCTTCAAATAATCCTTTAATATCAACCCGACACTTTCCAAACTAAAACTTTTTTTAATTTTTCAGGGAGTTACTGAAGAGTTTTAGTTTTTAAAGTGGAGTGATAGTGGGTCATTTAATTCTTTCTACTTTTTTTTAAAGTTCTTTTTAAGTTCTTATCCTGAAGTAACATACTGTTTTTAAATTATTGCGCATAAACTCAGACACTCATAAACACACAGTTTTTAAATCTAAAGTACTAACATGAGTTTTTAATTTTGCATAATAAATAAAAACATTGCTTTTATACAACTTTATCATGTCTGGCTGATATGATTTGCTTCAGCAACATAACAAATTATCCTAAAAAACAATGTAATTATAAGAATTTACAAATTATACCTCACCTCAAAGTCAAATAAATCATTTTTTGAGTGTAACATTGTTATTTTTAAGAACTTCATGGTAAATACACTAAATTACTCAATGCTTAATGAACAAATTCTATATTTAATATGTATCTTAATAAAAAAGAAATGAGGAATGTCCTGTATAAACAAATGTATCGCATGTTCACAGATTTTAACTTGAGAACTTTGAAGTCAGGAAACATTTTTGTTGCTGTTGGCAGATTTTTTTCGTGATGCATTTGTTGAATTAAATGTGTTTTAAATTGCTTGTTTTTTAAATAACAGGCTAAAAAAGCAATTAGTTGCTAAAAATCAGACATATTTCTGACTGTAAATCCCAGAATTATGTGCAGATATTATTTGGAGACACCAGAAGCAGCCGAGTTTCCTGAGAACCTTGAACTAACCGCTCATCCTCGCAATGAAAGCACCTTCATCTTTCCCTCATAATCTGGTTCCATGTTTTTGGTTTTGAGGAGTTTGGATCACCTGCTGTGCCAGCAGCGACAGCTGTCGTGTCATCCTCTATATCTTCCTGCTTTCTTGGAGCCAAACATCTGTTTTGCATGGCAGATTAAATCAGAGCGAGTCATGACTCCTGACATTCAGGTGACACAGAAAAGGACTGAAGTCCGGAAAAATGGCTCAGGGAGAAACAGATGAGAGCTGATGTCAAAATCCTCTGAGCTTCTAGGAAGAATTGCAGCAGACCTTAGTTTTTAAGTGCACTGTGGGGGTTATTAGCGTGGAAGTCTAACAGCGCACTTCTATACTTGTATACAAATGAAGTTTCTCAATGAATAAAAGATCTGAACTCAATGTGGAAGGATTTTAACCACAGAGGAAACATGAAAGAACGAGAAGATAAAACTAATTGATTCAGCCACTAACAATATTCTCGTCTGTAACAAACTCCTGCAAATAGAATTCACAACTTGTTTGCCTTTATTAGACAGAACTGCGTGCAATACTTTAACTTGACTGCAAACTTTATCACAGTCTGAGTAATGAGAGATAACTTCCCCTCGTTGGCAGGAAGCAAGTCCAGCATCGTTTTCAGCTGCAATTACTCAGAGCTTGTTGCTTTTATTTTATTTTTTTGCCCATTTGTTTCATTTGAAAACATTTGCATTAGATAACCAGAGGCCTGCCGTAGGGCTAACCAAGCAGTGTTGTAATAAATTAAAGGTTTCAGGCTGTTTGACAGAATACCAGAGGATTTGCTAATGGCCAAACTGCAGCAGAGGTCATCAGCTTCATTCTGACATGTTGTGTGTTAAAACATCACTGATGCTTTAGTTTAGTCAAAACTTGGAAATTTTGTTGTTATACACCAAATAAAGGTCCCAGAATGATCTTATAGAAATCATGGCTTCATATATTTTTTGTATTTGATATCAGTTGGTAAAATATATTTGTTTAGACAAGAGGATCTGAAAGATACTTTTACAACTATAAAACTGGTTGGGTGAAATTAAAAAATTGAAATGCTTTGAATTAAAACCATTAATTGAACTTTTTTTTTTAATTAATTTTATTTAAGTCTGAAATTTGGAACAGGGATAAAACTGAACCTTTCTTGTTTCTTGAAGATTTTTCACCTCTCATCTAAAAACCTCTTTCAGATCTTAAGTCCCCGTCACACTGGAGGTCGACCCTGTTTTATAGAACAAATCATCCATAATGTGGATGGCCTGTGCAGAATCTTGGAACGGATCCAGACATTTATTCTAAGAAAAATTAGTATTTACTTGAACTGATTTGGGGAAATTTGGGGATTTTAAAAACAGCATTGGATTTGACTCCACCCAGTCCTAGTTATCAGCTTGATACCATCATCAGAACCAACCTCTGTTTCTTCAAACTGAGACTTATTAAGTAAGTATTAAGAGATTATTTGGTTAATTGAGTGATTTAATTGGACAAAAAAAAATTACCATCTAAAATACTTCTAAAATAAGGTTGAAGAGGTTTTTCATGGTACTTATGATCCATGGGGTTTGCACACACCAACAGCTCGGTCAAAGAAGAAGACTGACCTCATGGTTAAGCTACGACCCCCTACCGTCCGTCGCAGAATGACTTCTTCTTGGCTGCAAGTAACTTTCTGCAGAGTCAGACATTTAAACAGTGTGACGTTCAGATTAGCTCAAGAACATTGTATTATAGAACGGGTCGAGCATCACATCACTGAGTGTAATACAAAAGGATGCAGTGCTGTAAAGCTTGCAAACATCCAAAATTTTGGGTGTTATAATGTAGTTATTCAGTTTTAGCAACAGTAAAGTTTGTGTACAAAACATGTCGTGCACCAAAGAAGCATTTACACTTTAAATACCTTCATACAGTGAAACACTTCTACTTGATTAATGCTGCAGGAATTAGGTTGAAGGACTATATAAAGCTGCAACAACATGATATATTAAGTAACCCAAAAACAAGAGTTCAGTTGATGGGAGCATCTGAAAAATGTATCACTGTAAAGAGTTATAATATTCCCAGAATATGTCTGCTTATGTTAAATAAATTGAGTCTTCCAGACGGGCTTATCCATCTGTTCCCAGAAGCAGACAAAAACTGGATTTTATATATTTCACAGCAGGTTTGACGTTGTTTTTTACATCAGTTTCTTTGGTCAATAATCAATAGTTGGTCGCTTGATGCATTCTCCTTTATTTAATTTAAACTGATGAATTTTGGATCAATCACTGAAGCACTTTTATTTCAACAACCTTAACTAATAGCAGCTGAGCTTGATTAATGCAGCCGAACTGATATTTTAAATATCAATATTTCTCTCACAAAGTGGTAAAGATTTGATTGACAGACAGATTTCTAACCTGATCAAGGTGGAGAGACAAAAGGTGGCTGCTTCCTGGTGTCTCGTGTTTGTTGTGTTTGACAGGTGCAGCCAGCCGTTCAGGAGTCCTGGTGGAGCTCAGCGTCGTTTATGCAGATTAACACGTCAAAAGTACAAATGAATAAACAAACCGGAGAGCAGAAACCAGGCATTTAGCCTGAGGCGATGCCGTCATTAACAGATTAAACAAAATGACTAATCACAAAAACAATCTGCTTCAGATGTGGAGGGTGTTAAAAGACGCCAAAGTTTGGGGCTAAAAAGCTAAGCTATCTTAATTATTCTGCGACAGGCAAACAAAGAATTCATAATAAATTAAAATCTAAAAAAATAAAATATAAACTGTCAACAGAAATGCTTTTTGATCTTCATTATCCACGGGGATACAGTATGAAATTAGAATGCTCTTGACCATAAAGACTCAATTTATTAATTAGTTTAGGGACTTCAGGGTCAATCTAAACTGAGGAAGAGGCATTTTGGGAGTGTGCTTGGTCAAAAGGGGGTATTTTAACAAGACGACATGAAGATGGTGGGTTCTCAATCAGAACACAGTGATTCTGCTGCTGATCTTTGCTGCTTTAATGAACTCCTAACTGAAAAGGAAATGGCCTGAATCAACCTGAGCATCAGCTTTCTTCATTCCTGGTTGCAGCTCAGCTGTAAACACGTCTTAAATTAACCTAAAAGCACCCAGGTTTCTCTCACATCCCTCCACGCGCCACAGACACCAGCCTCCTTTGACCTTCACACCAAGCCATGGCCTGAAACTGCAGCTATTGATTTTTCTAACTATCTGTTTACTTCTCGTCTGCACACTTTCCCAGCTGCTTGGAGAGCATCGTTTGCCCTGAGGCGATCAGCAGGGCTCAGCTTGTTCCAGTCTTTGATCATCGTTCAGCCAGCGGATTAACATATGCACACTCTCTTCCTCCCTTTGTCGCTGAGCTTGATAATAAATCTGCAACCCTTCCTCTATCTCTCCTCTCTCTGGCTCCAATATGGGACGAGCCATGAATCAATCATCCCGCTTTACGCCTCGTGTCCGACATGGATGCAAATCACAGAAGGATCTGTGGGTAAAGCTCTGCTTATTAAAACCTGATGCCGTACTCATTACAACCCCACTCATGCACATGCATGTCGCCAAGATGAACAGCAGGTAACACTCATGAAAAACGGCAACTCTAGTGGAGATAAAACACAGACAGACAAGATTAACCGATTTCTAAGACTATTATCTCAATAGAGGCCAAAACTAAGCCTCATCCACTTTGCCAAACCTAAAGGAGAATTGGAAGCTAATGAAGTTAATTACCGAGACATTGTAGGAGGTTAAAGCATAGTCTAAAAGAAGCTTAATCTGAGGGAAACTGCAGGGCAGAGGTTTGAATCGTACCTGCCCTCACTGTGCAGTAAGAGTCCTAATTAAAGCTGGTTTGAGCCTACAACCATCTCAGTTAGCTCACTTAAAGGGCCAGGGCTCCTGGGGTTTAGAACAACACTGATGCAGGTTCTGCAAGTAGGACACCGAACAAATAAGCAGGAAGAAGAGAAAGAGGTGTGTGTATTTCCAGGTAGACCTGTGACTCTCTGGTTTCTCTAATGGCCACTGGTGAGGCACGCCCTCGCTCCCCGTTGCTTTTCTTATTTATTACGACCTAATTATATCAGCGTGTCAGCTAACGCTAGAGGCTCCTTGCCCTAAATGCTGCAATGCTCTCAAGGCTGAGCTCGAACTTGCAGACCTTATGTTTCCAAACGGTGTAGCATTTAACCACGGCTCTTCACAGCACACAGCGCTTTTTCCCCCTTTCGCTCAGCCCATCAACGATGCAACAGACGACGCAGTGGAGCACATGCAGTGAATAAAAATACTGTAGCAACATGAGCTGAGGACTGACAGGAGGAGGAGGAGGTGGAGTAAGTTTGGACGAGTTCCCCTCCTCATCATCATCATCATCATCAGAGTGTCGGCCTGCGAGGTGCCAGAGCTGGAGTCCTATTAAAAAAAAAAGAAAAAGACATGAAGGCCAGCTTGCTGGAAAAGATTCGTCCTCTCAGCTCAGAAAACAACAACCCCACTCGCCCTGACAGTGAGACAATCAGCCGTGTGCTGCTCGAGGTGAGGCGGCAGTGACCTGGCATGCCAAGATGAGGCCAGCTCTACACACTGATGAGCGCTTTCACAGACATCAAACGGGAGTGCGGCAGACCTACCCACGACCTGCCTGCGCCGCCTTGTCTCCTGCTTTCTGCTTTTATTTGAACCTGATACAGGCAGACAGATCGGCAAATATCGATCACGGTGCGCTCGGTAAAATTCTCCCTGCAGGTTTGACAGCTGATTACAGAGTCTGGATCCAGCTGATGCAGACTGGTGTACATGTTAGGTTTCTCTCTACCCCACCTCTAAGACAGGTTGAGCAAAGCAACTAACTTTTATTTAGTCTGATTGTCTCAAATCGTCCCTCCTAGCCAAGCAGGCACACTGCACAGCAGAGGAATTAGATTATAAAGCATGGAGATGATGCATGTGAATTCCAATCATCAAAATTTAAATGATTTGGACGCCAGTCCTTCACTCGTCTGCCTTCTGTCGAGGCCACGAAACTCATACCAATCGTATCGAAGGAAAACAGGCTGCAGATTCTGAAGGTTTGCATTCTGAATGGCCCGTTATTAATTAAGCTTGTTTTTTTAATATATGACAGTAGCTCCCGAGGCAGCGAGCAGTGTGGATCTTGGCGCTGACCTGGCCCAGCAGGGGAAGGAGCTGTGTCTTTGAGGTAGTGGTGGGGTAGCGGGCTAGATTGGGTGGTGTGTGGGAGAAAAGAAGAGAGGAGGAAAAGGTGGGGGTGAGGGGAGGTGGGAGGCTGGCTCCATGCCGACAGCCAGGCCTGCCACGTCTGCGTGCCCGCTTTGAAGTGTCACCTTGAGGAAAGAGCCGATGGCCGGGAAGCCAGGAGGGCGGGAGCTGTGGAGAGGAGTGGCACTGTTGGCATCGGCAGACATGGCGCTTTAATATTGCATGGGCTCCCGTCCATCTCTGTACACACTCAGGACATTCCTTCTGCTTGATTTAGTTTGAAAGTAGATCTTTGTTGTTTTTTTTCTCCTCTCCCTCTCTCTAACCATGCTGTGGCTCAACACCTGTGCTGGTTTTGTGCTCATTCCAGCCCGAACAAATGTCAAGCTTTGCAGTCAGAGGAACTTTAACAACTCCCTGCATCATGGACGTTGACACTGTAGCGTTTGTCCTGCAGAGTAAATCACAGCTGCTGCATGTGGGCTGTTAAACAATCACAAAGCAGATATTTCCTCCATCGTACCCTGACAATCAAAATCAGTGTATATGACTATGTGATAAATGGAAACTAAATAGATGATGTAGAATTCAAAAGGCCACATGCAGCGATGCACAAACATTTGTATTAGCTAGACTTTTAAATGTAATGAAAACCTCTTCGTTTCCTTAAAAGTGTCAGAATTGTTTAGAAAATGCAAGAGACAAGTTCACAAGCCTCGTTTATTCTTTTAAAACCAAACGATAAACTTTTCTGCATGATAAGCCTTTGTGTCAAGATAAAAACAAAAGTATGCAGAACGTGTCAGGCAGATAATCGAGCCCCTTCCTGGCTGACTTTTTCACTGCCTTTTTTTTTTTTTGCTAATTGCTAATACGGCTTTCATCACTTCCTCAAATGCTGCCTTCCTTCATGTAAATGAAACCACACCGCTCGGGACTTAACTTCAACTTTTCTTATTCCTCGTCTCTGCTCGCTGCCGCCTGACCTGCTGCCAGCTCGGTTACACAACATGGCGGTGAATCAAACATGGCGTTAGTTTGAGGAGATGCATCAGAGTTTATCAACACAAGCTGCAGGAAGGAGGTGTTTTGAAGTGAGGAAAATGTATTTATAAAAAAAAAAAAAAAAAAACACTCACAGTGCATTCACTTTCTACCCACTTTAACAACCGTCCCAGTTCACAAATAGCAGTTTTAACTCCCCTGATTAGCACTGACATCTGCAGCCTTTCATCTCTTCCTCCATCTTGTTTTTTTAATCAGATTAACCCAAACGGGCATCCTTTAATGGCCTCTTTTTTAGGGAAGCTGAAAGAGGAGAGATAATTAAAATAATTAAACCGCTGGGACTGGTTTGTGCACGCTCATCTCCAGCTCTTTTCTTTTCTTCTTGCCTTTAAGTTCGGATTCTGCTTTGCTTACTGATTCAAGATGCACAGAGAGAGAAAGGCTCATCATCCTCACTTAATTGCATTAAGTCGACTCTCGGAGGTCCAATTTTTCCCTCCAAAACTGACAGCCAGCATAAGATTTGATCTTTAGGTGCATGTCAGCCATCTAAATCTGGAAGTAGAGGGGGAAGGATGCCTTTCTAAACAGCCTTTATGGAGCATATTTATTTAGTCAGTGAGTTTATTTTGCATAAGGCCTAAGATTTAAAAAAAGGGGAGAAAAGTATGCCTTTTTAAGAATTATTTATTCATGAACTTTTAAGCTTTTAATGAGGACAAATGAAGCCGTTTTTCACTGTGTCAGTATGTAGTATGCCTACCAAAAATATTCTTGTTTAGCATTTTCTTTTGCACTGTGAGTCCGCGAGGAATAAACACTTACATTTAATAAATATAACAAGGAGTTCGGAGCGAGACTTTCAGGCAATCAGATTATTTTGATCTTGCATAAATATCAAATTTCTCCACATGTTTTGATCAGACTCTGCAATGATGATGATTATGATTTATTAATTTTCAGTAATCCTTGTAGTAAAAGCTAAATTGTTAAAATGTACATCGGTGACCACTAGATGAAAACAGCAAAATATGAGAAATTGCTGTTTTTTTTTTTGTTAACTATTTTCTAATTTTGCCCAAACTGAAACAAACTATAACTTTATCACAAAATTACCTCTTCAACTTCCTGTTTAATTTATTCTCATTCAAGTAGGATTCGTTGGCGCTCTTTTATTCTGACAACAGAAGCTAAAAAAGTCGAGTACGCCACAGTGTTTGAGTTATGATTTATATTATAGGTGTACATATCTTGAATATTATAATCACTCATCTTTACACAAATTCAAACTTTACTTTCTGTCAGAGGGAATCTAATGAATTCTTGCATGAGGTTTTTTTTTTTTTTTTACTGAGAGGAGTGTAGCCCCAAACTTTATACAAGCTCCGACGTCTCGCCCCCCCTCGTACTTTTCATTCAGATCATTTTCACAGGGTTTCATTTCAAGTTGGCATGAAAAAAAAAAGGGGAAGAATCCCTTTGCTGGAAATACTTAAGATTTATGTTTAAATTTTCATGGAATCTTTGAGAACATTGAGGAGCAATTTCACATTTGCACTGACATCTAATTTCTCAAGTAGAGTCTGAAAGCACAAATTGCTAAGGATTCCCTATGTGCCCAATTATCCTGCATCAATTTCCTTGACCCTGTGGAATGCTGGTAAATTAATCATACTACTTTTTTTTTTTTGGACGCTCTCACTTGTGCAACACACACGTTTGATAAACTGATCACATTTGGTTGGTTATACTGAAAGAAAAAAATCATTCAACCCATGAAATAGAATAAGAGTCAGAACTGAGGCCTTGTGATCTGATCAAATCCAATCAAATATGTCCGTATATACACAACACACCAAACAAAACAAAGAAAACTACACAACTAATCTCTTTAGTCTCATTTATTTTACAAGATATTTGAAAATAGATCATTTGTAAATCTAATTTATTCTAAACATGTTTACACGAACCAAATCTGGCCCTGCTTAGAAACAATATACGCACTATAACAGATAAGTCCTGTTACTGGATGAGGAACAGATTCCGAGGTACTTTATAAGATACAGATAAGTTTAAAAAGAGGTAAAAATCTGTTTCCATCTAGTGTTTGTTTTAGAAACAAACAAAATTAATTTTATTCAGATTAACATTATGCTCTTTGAATGTATTTAAAAAATTGGTCCAAGTGACTCATCTGTGATCATCATGTGTAACAAGCTGTACCTGTTGATCCCAACATGGCTGAAGATTTTGGAAACAGATTTTGGAGCAACAGTGTCCTCTGGTGGAAACTGAACAACAAACAGAA
Organism: Pachypanchax playfairii; assembly: GCA_006937955.1. Classification (NCBI taxonomy): domain Eukaryota; kingdom Metazoa; phylum Chordata; class Actinopteri; order Cyprinodontiformes; family Aplocheilidae; genus Pachypanchax; species Pachypanchax playfairii. The sequence continues at coordinate 7,272,607 of SSNP01000014.1, forward strand.
TCTGAATCCGGTTTATTTGGCCAACTATATTAGACACACAAGAACCTCGGCTCTGGTTCAGTTTTGCTCTCATACTTTTTGCACAAACAGAAGAAAGTGGCTGCAAAGCAACATGACTGGGTTGGGAAAAAAAAAAATCAAAAACCACTTACAGTGTGCAAACAAGAAAAGGCCCAAAACTGAGATTTCTAAACATTAAAATTGTTCCAAATATGTGATACTTTCAAAAGTAGTACTTAATGTGAGGAAGAACTAATCACTAAACACTCAAATCTCTCTCTAGTAAACTTTAATTAGACACTATGTTATAAAAAAGTATTTGCTCCCTTACAAACTTCTCCTGTTTTTGCTTTGTCACATAAAATGTTTCAGAACAGCAAATACATTTTCACATAAAACAGTGATAACAAGGTACTTAGAGAATATTTGATATTCTTGTAAATATTCTTGTGTAAGTTTCCTGCTTATACACACCTGATTTAGATGTACAGGTCGTTAACAGGTTTCTGCAGGACTGACTGACCTGCTGAGGATTTGAATCAGGTGTGCTGAAGCAGGGAAACATCTAAAACATGCAGGATAGTGACCCTCAAGGCCTGGAGCTGGACACCGCTGAATGACGGTATGTAACTGTCACCAACTTAACATGTTATAAACCCACATAGTCATTTGTTAACAAAATAATTCCATTGAACCAAAAATTGTTAACATTTTGGGATGTTTGTGTAAAGTGGTTACAAGGTTTTTCAGTTCCAGTCCTGCATGTTTTAAATGTTTCCCTGCTTCAACACACCTGGTTTAAGTTGATGCTGATTAACAGGCTTCTGTTGAACTGCAACCATCTGAATCAGCTGTGTTCAGAACGTTTACCCATTTAAAAGCTTTATAATTCTAGTTGCTTGACTTTTAAACTTTATAACTGAATTTACCATCTTTTTCTTTGTTACTAGCAACTAGGTGGTTGCATAACATAAGTGGACCAAAAGTCAGTCATCTATTTTAGCACTAAATAACTTTTCCGCAGCCGTGTCTCAGACGGCCATTGGTGGAACCGGTGTTCTGCAGAAATATGCTACCTGTTGAGATCTGCTACCGATTCCTTCTGCACATGTGCCGTTCTAAAGTCTTGACTTCAATCAACAGATTCATTGTTTATTTTTGTTTCTCCATAAATACATTTTACCTATCAAATACATTCTCCCAGGACAGGAACACTAAATAAGTTATTTTTACTTTCTTTACATTGTTAGAGTTACAGGCAAATGTTTGGACACACCCAAAGGAGAAGGACCCAGGGGGCTTTTATATAGAAAACATCAGGGAAGGATCATTAAAATACGCTTCAATAATTAACAGGACACACTAGCCATAAACAAGAATACTGTATAAACTTCTAATAACATCTCAAAGTCCTGAAATTTGTATGAAACGGCCTCCTTAAAGTTTTAAAAGCTATTTTGGACTGCTTCAATTAGCTAATTTATGTAAAAGCTGACACACTCATTTTAAGCGGACAGAAAAATGCAACCTCTTCTTTTGATAAACAAAAAGTTGTTTGTCACCTTATCATGTGGCTCTCTAACAGAAGACAGGATATGCATGGCCTGGGCGGAGTTGGTTTCCAGAAAGTAATCCAAAAGCATGGAGCTTCTCTCTTTAAAGAAAAACAGGAAGGACACTTTCAATAAGCCTGTAAAATAATTCTTCTGTTCAGAAAAGCAAAGTCTGAAATCTGTCACACAAGTCAAACGTCTATTAAATGATTAAAAACAAGCTATGTTGTGCTACCAGTGCTGAGATGCTCGTTTATAAGGCCTCGGATCTCTTCGAGCTGTTGGAGGTCGGAGGTCTCCAGGAGCGGGAGGAGGTCCCCCACGTTGGGCTGCTCCCTGGCCATGCTGGTGGCAGTGCTGAGGTGGAGGCCTCTGTTCTCTCACAGTATCAGTCCTGGCTTGCCTGGAAGACTCCTGGGGCCCACCCACCAATACAGTCTCCAGGCACCTCTGCCAATTCATGAACAGTAAAAGAATGTTGGAACACATAGAAGTAAGGTTAGAATGGACTGGCGACCTGTCCAAGGTGTGCCACACCTATCGCCGAATAACAGCTGCAGATTAAGCTCATAAATCTGTCAGAATGTAGCCACAAAAAAAAGAAAGCTCCTAAATTAGTAAACAACAGTCCTGATTTCTACAAAAGGCATCAGTGACTGAAAAACAAATATGCTGACATCTAAAGTAAGATAATGATGATAACAAGTACATGTGGCAAAGATAAAAAAGACAAATGTATTTTAGTTCTTCTATTGTTTATTCAAAGCTGACATCTCCAGCTTTGAATAAAACACGTTCATAAATTTGTTCAGTAGTTTGGGAAAACAGCGACGCCTAGTGGCCGGATTTGTTACTACACCGCCCGCGCGACCCAATGACGTCATCAAAGCGTTGCAGCGTGCGCGCGCAGATGACGCTCTTTGATCCTTTAACGCATTAAAGGATTATTACTCGGGGAGCTAACAATATCCCTTACATTCGGGAACTGTACACTGAAGTGAAAACACGTTTCTGTTTTATACAGCAAAGTTTTTTGCATTCCTTCCCCCCTTACAAAAATTATCAACTACAAAGATGATGTATGACATTGTACTCACTGGGACTTTAGTTTTATTTTTAATCACCGTTATTTTATACAGGAAGATGAGAAAACCAGCCAAGGAGTGTGATTCATATTTTCCATTGACTGAAGGTGTTTCAATTACCAGCAAATCAGCTGAGTATCATGTAGAAAAAATCATAAGAGAAGCACGATACTATCAAATAGTTGCAGGTAAAAATGTAGCAACGGGCAAATCTTTCATTTTAAAATGTATCAGGAAGGAGTTTTACTGTCGTGATGAGAGAGAGGTTAAAGCCTTCAATCGTCTTAAGCGTTACAGAGCAAACAATGATCAATTTGTCAGATTAATTGATCATTTTACATCTAAGGGCTGTGTTTATTTTGTATATGAAAAGTTACATTTTACCTTACTGGATTTTATGGCTCATCAAAATTTTACATCTCTGTCGCTGACTGACATCAGAGAGATCGCTGAGCAGACACTGAAGGGTCTCAATGAGCTCAAAAATGCTGGGATTACACATTGTAATATAAACCCAGAAAATATTATGATTATTAGAGATGACACACAGAAGGTGAAGCTGATTGGTTTCGCAAATGCCCGTGAGACACAGCAATGTGCCAACACTAAGCTTCCTCGTGTTTGCGGTTTTAGTGCACCTGAGGTCTTTCTTGACTTTAAACCATCTCAAAGCATGGATGTTTGGAGCTTAGGATGCACGCTGGCGTATTTGTTTCTCGGCTCGTCCTTATTTTCTCAGAATGGCGAGTATAACTATATGAAATCTATTACTGATCTCCTCGGTGTTCCAGATAGAGAATTGTTAGATAAAGCCAATGGAGCCAGGTGGTTTTTCACACAAAGTCAGACAGAACATGAAGCTTGTTGGAGATTAAAAACCGATTTAGAGTATCAGCATTTAACAGGAAGTATGTTTCCTGATAAATTGTCAAATAATAGGCCCTTAGACTCCCTGGATGACCTTCTGAATCAGGCACCAGAGTTGGAGAACAATAACAAAGCTAAGAATCTACATGCATTTGTTGATCTTCTGAAGAAAATGTTGAAGGTGAATCCATCGGACAGGATTCAGGCAGCTGATGCTCTCAACCATACCTTCATCACGCAGAATTATCCATCTGATACTTGTGATGAGCAAAATGACTCAGACATTCAGGAAACTCGGACTGTAAGTGCTACCATCAGAGGTTCACTCAAAAGATTGGTTTCCTGGAAAGTAATCGGGATAATATGCATGTCTTTGGTTATTCAGCTTCTTGGCATGTATTTACCACTGCCAGTGAATGACAGTGTGATGTCCATTACAAATCTCTTTAACCAGCCTGACATAAGCTTTATAGATAAGGGAAAGATGGTCACCAGGTTTCTGACACTAGATCGGAGCGAGCAGGAATATTTACGAAATGTTAAAATGTTAAGTGATTACAGAAAAAACATTGACATTTCAGACATAAAATCAGATTCCATGGACGATTTACTGAAAATGGTTACAGGAAGTAAAGATCCCAAAGACATTGAGGACCTTAAGGTATTTGCAGACCTTTTTCATAAATTGTTACGGATGAATCCAGAAGACAGGATTCTCGCTGCTGATAAAATAAATCACCTGCCTACTGAACAGGACCAAACAGAACAATTGCCCATCCAAACAGAACAAACAGAAGCAAGTTTCCATTACACGTTGTTTGGAATGCTAGGTGCTGCCATTTGTAACGTTGTAACTTGTATGTTGCCACGGGGCCGAATCTTATTAGTTAGGTAGGACAGACAGGTGAGGAACTCAAGACAGGAAGTGACCGGAAAATTACACAGAACTACAGTTAAACTAAAATATGGTCAAACTGATCTTAATTCATGACAGCTACCTTTAATATGATTTAAAATACATCCATATGTCTGTTTTTTTGTGTGCGTGTGTGTGT
>SSNP01000014.1:7278450-7295149 GCA_006937955.1 Pachypanchax playfairii
AATGGAGCCAGGTGGTTTTTCACACAAAGTCAGACAGAACATGAAGCTTGTTGGAGATTAAAAACCGATTTAGAGTATCAGCATTTAACAGGAAGTATGTTTCCTGATAAATTGTCAAATAATAGGCCCTTAGACTCCCTGGATGACCTTCTGAATCAGGCACCAGAGTTGGAGAACAATAACAAAGCTAAGAATCTACATGCATTTGTTGATCTTCTGAAGAAAATGTTGAAGGTGAATCCATCGGACAGGATTCAGGCAGCTGATGCTCTCAACCATACCTTCATCACGCAGAATTATCCATCTGATACTTGTGATGAGCAAAATGACTCAGACATTCAGGAAACTCGGACTGTAAGTGCTACCATCAGAGGTTCACTCAAAAGATTGGTTTCCTGGAAAGTAATCGGGATAATATGCATGTCTTTGGTTATTCAGCTTCTTGGCATGTATTTACCACTGCCAGTGAATGACAGTGTGATGTCCATTACAAATCTCTTTAACCAGCCTGACATAAGCTTTATAGATAAGGGAAAGATGGTCACCAGGTTTCTGACACTAGATCGGAGCGAGCAGGAATATTTACGAAATGTTAAAATGTTAAGTGATTACAGAAAAAACATTGACATTTCAGACATAAAATCAGATTCCATGGACGATTTACTGAAAATGGTTACAGGAAGTAAAGATCCCAAAGACATTGAGGACCTTAAGGTATTTGCAGACCTTTTTCATAAATTGTTACGGATGAATCCAGAAGACAGGATTCTCGCTGCTGATAAAATAAATCACCTGCCTACTGAACAGGACCAAACAGAACAATTGCCCATCCAAACAGAACAAACAGAAGCAAGTTTCCATTACACGTTGTTTGGAATGCTAGGTGCTGCCATTTGTAACGTTGTAACTTGTATGTTGCCACGGGGCCGAATCTTATTAGTTAGGTAGGACAGACAGGTGAGGAACTCAAGACAGGAAGTGACCGGAAAATTACACAGAACTACAGTTAAACTAAAATATGGTCAAACTGATCTTAATTCATGACAGCTACCTTTAATATGATTTAAAATACATCCATATGTCTGTTTTTTTGTGTGCGTGTGTGTGTGTATACAGTATATCTATGTGTGAATATGAGGTTTTTCTCCGGGTGCTCCGGTTTTATCCAATGGAACATAAAAAATTTTTACTTGAGGTTTCTAGGCATTAGTAGTAAAAAATCTAAATCTAGGCTACATATTAATTTCCATATAATTAGAGGAAGATGGATCCAAACAAAGACAGGACTCTAAGCATGTCTATCAGGTTAGATTGATGTCAGGTGTGATATGAGGTAGTAGGACAAACAGGTGAGGACCTCATAACAGGAAGTGACCAAACAGGAAATTACATGGAACTACAATTAAAAACTAAAATGTGACCAAACTGATCTTGATTCATGACAGCTACCTTTAATGTGATTTAATATACATCTATATGTCTGTTTGTGCACGTGTGTGTGTATCTATGTGTGAATGTGAGGTTTTTCTCCGGGTGCTCCGGTTTTATCCAATGGAACATAAAAAATTACACTTGAGGTTTCTAGGCATTAGTAGTAAGACTAAATATTAATTTGCATATAAATAGAGGAAAAAGGATCCTAACAAAGACAGGACAGGAATCCCTTTTCTCCCTCTCCAGCAGATATTAGTGTGTTCAGGTTTAAATCAGAACAGATCAAATGCTAAACTAAATCAGTGCAATCCGACAGTCTATTCCAACTTTTCTTTTTTCCTTCAAAACTAAGATTAAATATTACAAGAAAGTAAGTTAAAAAAATCATGAAGCATGTTTAGTTTGGGAGGTGATCATGCAGCAGCCTTGATAATGAGACCAGAGACATCCAGAGTTTCTAATATGAAGCTGAACATGTTTTTCATCCACTTAGAAAAGTTTCAAAACAGTAGCTTAAAGAGGCCTTTCCATTAAAACAGTTTTTCTGAGGTTTCTGTTGAATATTTTAGCTCCACAGGTGTTCTTACCTTCATAGTGGGTGTGGAAACAGGTCAACAACTTCTCTTTCAGTTTTTATCTCTCAAACTATGCAGGTGGCGATAAAACCCGAGTTCGAGCGCCCTGTACTTGTTCCGTCACAACTCCTTTGTTCGTTAGTATTCGGTAGCTCACTCAGTTGAAACCAATGAGTTTATATTCGTAGAGGGGACATCCCAATGCAGAAAGTAGCCGAAGTAGGCCGCCATTTTGAAAAAGGCGAAATGCCAGCTTACAGCTGTGTATAATTGCAACAATCAGTATAAAAAGACTAAAAATGTGACATTTCACAAGTAAGTTATTTGTGTTATCTACTAAAAAATAACTTGTAGCATATATTTTAAGAGGTTTTGAGTGAATTTATTGTCAGTATATTGGAAATTTAGACTAATCTTGTATCAATTTTACAACAATTTATTACAACTACTACAAACCTAACTTATTCAAAGTCAATGTTATCATTAGAATTTTCCCCATTTTTCCAATTTTCTGGCAGAGTAATTTATCAAAATGTTTTTTTTTTAAGTCCCCAGTTTAGTCTATGTATATAACTGTAAGTTATATAATTATGATGTCAAACAATCTGTAGACTGTGTAGCAAAACTAATGATGCCACCAATATTATTGATGTGACATTGATTATGTCATGTAATGAGACAAAACAATGTCTGTGTTTATGTACTGCACAGATTTCCAAGAGATGACGCATACATATAGACACACACACAAAATACATATTATATACATATGTATAAAATGTGTATGTACATATATTTTTTATATTTTTATATATAAGTATATGTGTCTGCATATATATGTATAAAATATAGATGTGTGTGTATATATGTTAGAAAATAAACACATTTTGGTGATTTTACTGACCCTCCCAAGCCATCTGTCATTGTTTCCTGCCTTTTTCAAAATGGCGGCCAACTTCAACTATATTGGCCAATGTAAAAAGCCTGGGATGTCCCCTCTACTAATGGGGAGCCACAGTCTCCTCCAATTCCGGTCGGCCCATGGGTCCCCTGGATGTAAAAATAATGAATGGAAGTCAATGAAGCGATAAAAGTTATTTTCTGGTCCGCTTTGTCTTACGCCCTGAATCACACATATGCTGTACCGCAATGATAAATAATGATGTACGTTTTGACCGGGTCTGTCAAGTGGATTCGGATTTATTTTTCTAAAATTTCGTAATTAAAATGACTACAACTGAAAAGTCGCACATATGACGTCACGGCAGAATCTCCTGAGTCTCACCGCTACCTTTTCCCTCGTTTTTACGCAACAATGCCGGTGTGTTTTGTACCTGGATGTCACCACAAAACTAGTCGTTTAATGCTCCTTCCTTCATCCTGATAGAAGGAGGTGAAGCTCGCTAAACTCACCGCCAATGTTCCTATTCTGATTCTTCTTCCCCTTCTGAGCGGTATGGTGACATCAATTTTACGAGGCAAATGGTTGTAGTCTACTACGTGTCTTCACACAAAATATAAAATAACATTTGCTGCGTGTCGAAAATGATCGCTTTCTCGGCATCAAAACTTGTCTTTACAACTAACAGACATCATATGTTTGATCCATGGTGCATTTCAAACTGGATCAGAAAATAACTTTTATCGCTCCATTGACTTTCATTATGGACCAGAAGTAGAAGGACGTGACTGTGACTCCCCATATAAACTCATTGGTTGAAACCATGCCTAGCATACTGCTAGCTAAAAGCTTTTGCATAAAAACATAGCAAACAGAGAGATCGTCTGCTGTTGCCATGCGCAGTAGGGCAGGAAACAGTACCTTGCTCTCATAGGCTAATTTGTTCATACTGTATACCCCTGACGGAACCAGCCGAATTTTAACGCAGATTAAAAGGTCTGTAAATCAGTGTTTCCTATCGTTTTTTAGATATACACTGTTTCATATTACAGATTAATACTTAAGAAATAACCACAAAATCCTGAAATTTGTATGAAACTGCCTCTTTAAAGTTTTAAAAGCTATTTTGGACTGCTTCAATTAGCTAATTTCTGTAAAAGCTGACAAACTCATTTTAAACGTACAGATTTTGTGATTATACAAAAAAAAAAAACATTTGCAAAGGTGGAAGCAACAAACAGCAATAAATTGTAGTGCAAAACATCGAAGACGATCTTTATTGTTCACAGTTAAACACATCTCACTGCTTCATGAACTTCCTTTTTTTTGCCATTTTGTCCCAGATGTTCCAGCTCAGTGCAGTTCTGGTTCCTTCTGTTTGTGCTGATTGTATCTTCAGTCTTGGTTTGCTGTAGTTATTACGGTTGGCATTTAAAGAGGATTGTTGAACATGCTTTAGATAGCGAGGCAGAAAAAAAATGAAAGGAGTTCTCAGTGGACAACAGGTTTTTATAGGACTTTCATGATCTGTTTGCTGCTATAAAAATAACTAAAACAGACATGTTGATCAGAACTTCTGGAAGAAAACTCATTGGACCACCTAAAATCAACATGATTGTTTACAGAAGAGAATATCAATATTTATTTATTATTTAAATTTATTAAATCCACTAGTAAGAAAAAACATCTGGCTGATGAATATCCAGGAAATTCCTTCATTCCACCTGCTTCCTCGCTGTTCCGACAAGCACAGGAAACCATGTTTTTAGTGGTGAAGGTTTGAATTGTTTTTTTATTTTTTTTTTCCCAAAACAAACTGAAGAGTAGTCAGAAACAGTTGACCCGTTGCCATAGTGATATGTCTATGCAGACTATAACCTAAATATCAGGGACGGACAAAGAACCGAGCAGCATGGTCTGAAATCATCGTGAAAACGTCTCGAAATGAGCGTCCATCTTTAATTCTGCTGAGTCAAACCCTGAACACAATGAATCAAGAAATGTATCAGAGGGTTTGAATAAATAACAGGTTTCATTCAAAATGTGAATCTTGTCTTATTTCATAAGACGCTCGAGAAGCTCGACTGTTAGATTCCCGCCTTTAGTTGATGTTCTTCTTAATGTTGTGAAAAACAAATTGTTTTAAAAACTGAATTACGAAACAGGTGAAAATAAAAACAATCTGAGTTTATTAACTAGGAAAATTATTGTTTTTGACCATTTAAAAATCAGCTTATTTCCTGTCAGCTTATATTGCAGTGGAAATATTGGGATCAGTTTTGCTTTGTTAGAATTTTGGATTTATTTTTAGAGCTGCGAATCATTAAAAAAAAATGAAAGCAAAAACATTTTGGGGGAAATCCTGTTGTCCACTCAGAAAAATGGGACAAATAACACTGAGTACCAAAGAGTTGTGGACGTTACTCTTGTGGTTTTGTAGCTTTTCTCCATGGTTTCATCAGTCTATCTTGGTCTGCCCTTCGTTCCAGCTTACCTGTCTTTAACTGTGCTCGTGATGTGTTTCATTATAGTCCATAATCTTAAGCTGCTGCTGCCGAGGGCGACCTGACCCCACTTGACCCCTGCCTCCACCAGGCCCCGCCCCTGTCTTTCTGCGAGGACTTCCATGACTGTGTGCTCGCTGCTTCGGCTCAGACGGGGGCTCCTTAGTGGGCACAGTGGCAGGAGTGGGAGGGGCTAAAGATGAGGCAGAGGTTGATGTTAGTAGTGGGGAACGGATAGGGTCGACAGGGGCAACATAACTCGCAGAGTGCGGCTCCACACAAAGCTCAGTTTTCAGGTCGTGAGCGAGGCCGGCTAGGCGTGGCGGGGGTTGGTCGTCATCGCACTGGCTCTCGCTCTTGTTGCGGAACAGCTCACGTGCCTTCATACCCAGGAAGCTCTTGGCGCTGGGATACGAACCCACAGTGAGAGGCGTGTCAGAGGCTGGCAGGGACGTCAGCAGGTTGGCGTGAGGACAGGACGGTGAGGGCTCCACCAGCAGCGGCGGGGTCAGGTCCCGACTTCCATTCATGGTTGTTGACTTGGAAGAGCTGCTCGCCTTTGGTTGTCCAGATAATAAAGCGCTGCCGTTGCCGTGAGGGGAATCATGAGGTGTTCTGCTGTCCGTCTCTACGCTGGTGAGAACTCTACCTGGTCCATCTGGCATGACGGCACTGGAGGTCAAAATAACATGGAAAAAGAATCAAATATTTAGACGTTTCAGTCTAAAACTTTTAAATTCAAACCATATTTTATAGACTCACACACAATTTTATTACATTTAAAATTTAGATTGAATATTTAAATTTAATTTAACAAACTAAAATAGAAACAAAAAAACCCAAACAGTCTGCAGGTTAAGTTGTTCCACCAAATATCTGGAGAGAAAGGAAAAACATCTCATTTATACCTAATTTGATTTAATACATTTTATTGAAACTCCAAATAGAGCTGTACGGTGGTGCAGTTAGCAGCACTGCTGCCTTGCAGCAAGAAGATCCTGGGTTTGAAACCAGGCTGGAACCTTTCTGCATGGAGTTTGCATGTTCTTCCCGTGCATGTATCGGTTTTCTCCAGCTTCCTTCCACAGACAAAAACCATGCTTAAGGTTAATTAGCAACTCTAAATTGTCCCTCAGTGAGTGGATGTCTGTCTCTATGTGACCCTGTGATGGACTGACAACCTGTCCAGGTGTAGCCCCGCCTCTCACCCAGTGACTGCTGGAGACAGACACCGTTAAACCTTCACTTATAACTGAAGACTAAAATAAATAATCAAACGGAGGTTCAATTAAAAAACAGTATAAAAGTTGATTTCTCTGTTCTATTCGTTAACATTTCCTGAAAATTCTTATCTTAAAATTCTACCTCATATTAGTCAAAAAAGGGAAGGTTTTTTTTTTGTCTGAACAAACATTTTCAAGACTTTTTTATTTTTTAAAAGTCTTATTAGGCTAATAGAAAGTCTCTAAAAGTAAATCCTTTGATTATTGTACGTTTCCTGATGTTCCATATAAACAGCAGTCAGTAAACAGACAACATACAGTATGTGGCGTGTTATTGGTCACGTATAAGATACAGTATGCAGCAGCATCAGTGAACAGGCTGACCTGGAGTCTGCAGGATCCCGTGTGTCTGCTCTGCCCTCTGGAGGCGAACTGCAGCTGCTACTGGCTGGAGTCTCCATCTCTACTCGACTGTAGAGCTGCAGGAGTTCAGTCTGCAGCAGCTGAGCGATTCTTCTCTGAGCTTGATACCTGCTGTCTGAAGCCTGCAGCTCCGCCCTGAAAAGAAAGAGACAAAGGTTGAGAAGGAACAAAGATGTGTGTGATGTAAGACATAAAAGAGATGGATTTTAAAAAAACAGGCACAGAAGCAAAGACTGGCGGTCCTTTCTTCCTCTTCCATTGATGCATACAAAATGAGACATCTGATCTTTCTTAATGTCCCTCTGATTTAGATTGTATGAGAGTGATAAGATCACATCAGCAATATGAAAAGAATTCTGGATTTGATCCGTCCATCATGAAGCAACACTCACTTTGCTTGACATTTTACATCTTCGAGGAACTTCTTTTGCTCTGCGATGAGGTGCTCCTTCTTGGAGAGGTGAGTCTCCAGCTCGGCTACTCTCTGCTGGGCTGCCTCCAGTTTCTGCCCTTGAGCCAACACATTCTGTCTCAGTGTCTCCACTTCCTTCGCATGGGACATCTGCAGCATCTGGATCTCCTAGGAGGTGAAGTCCACAGCAGAACAGATGAAAAATCTGAGGTATATTAGGACTGATGTAATCAGAAAGTTCCTCAGACAAGGACACAGACCTTAAAGGCTTTGATCCTTTATCAATAATTCTCTCAAACACTGTGCTCAATAAAAACAAGACTGAAAACACATTTCCTCCCATCATACCTTTGTATTACTGGTGCCCGTGTGCTGTAATTCCTGCATGGACAGCTTATGTGCCTCCCCGAGGAGCAGCAGCTGCTTGTTCAGGAAGCTCATCTGCTGCTGGCTGCTCTCGCTGTTGCTCAACTGAAGGACAAACAACGATGATGGAGGACAAAGAAGCCATTATGCTACAAATAAATCCTGTCCACAAGTATTTGGGAATAAATCAACATTAACTGTGAGAACATCACTCAGTGACTTTAGTCCATTCATCAAAATTCAACCAGATGCTGCAAATTTTCCACGAAAGCACGTTGATGTATTCATCAAAGTTTTGTCAAAACGATAATGAAAATAGATATAAAATATGATTGTTGTTGCAGAAGACTAATTCTTATAGAGTGTTGCACCTCCTCATCTGGAGCAGGTGAGTCTCCTCCCACTGGGAGGATTATCAGATAACCAGTTAATGCATCCTTCTAAAATGTGAAGGAAGAAATGTAGAAGTAGTCTGTATAATGGGGTACATATGGAGGTCAGGTCAAGGTATGAGGCTGCAAAATAAAGGTCCTGGATTCAAAAAGCGTCTGGAGCCCTTCTGCAGGGGAGTTGCATGTTCTCATCGTGCACGGACAGTTTTCCTTCCACAGACTAAAAACATGCTGGTAACTCCAGATTGACCCTCGTTGCAGCATCACTCCATTTATTTAAACGATGAAACACTTTTTTATTTACCTTGACAGTCATCTGGTTGAGCAGGTGACCCGTGTGGCACACTTTGTTGTTGGCCCTCTGAAGTTCTGCTTCCAGTTCATCCATCCTCTTCTGACACTCCTGTAACTTGCTCTGTTGAAACAGATTAGGATTGAGATTAAACCGACTACCTCTGATATCAGGTCTGTTTAGGTCGTGTCCAGCTGTGCACCTGCAGCTCCTGGTTCTTGGTGTAGTAATCGTCTCTGCTCTGCTGCAGCTGTCTGATCTGACTGTGCAGCCTCGTCACCACCGACTCGCGGTCGTCCCACAGCTGCCGGTACCGCTGCTGCTCCACCTGTAGGCTGTCCCTCAGGGACGTGATGTCTCTGCTCTGCAGGTTTAACTGATCCTTCTGCACGTGCACACACACACACAAGCAGGCAGGTTAAACAAACTGAGCATGCAACAATTTTTTACATTTGCGAAAAAAAAGTGTTTCTAATATAGATGACGTTTCAGTTGACCAGCTTCTTTTTGCTGTAAATGAGATATTTTTGTTTAGAAGAACTATGAAACAAGCCCAGACTTACCATGGCGTTGTTCTGCTCCTCCAGCGCGGTGGCGTTGATGATACGACGCAGGAGGCGTCGGTTGCGGACGGCGTGCTGCTCCCTCTTGTAGCGTTCGTACAGCAGCTGGTTGTGCAGCAGCAACAGCTGACTGCGTAGCGTGTGAAGCTCGTCCACAGGAGCTGAGCCTGAGAAAAACGACAGCGTTTAACATTTAGAACACAGAAACTAGAAGAACTGACAATAAATTTATGTCCAAGTCATATTACTCGTCTGCAGAATGCAGATTCATCCTCCTTTTTAATGGCTGTTGGTGTTAGTTTGATGTCTCTGTCTCAGTATTTTGTGTTGCGGTCAGCTGGGTTTCTGTTTTCTTTTCGGCAGCTTGTATAACTGTTGAGTGTGAGACGGTTTTGCTTCCTGGCGTTTGTTCGTTCACAGCTGAGTTTCATATTGCTGTCAGCCTAAAGGTTCCTGATTTATTCTTTTCCTTGCACAAAAAGTGCTCTGCATATTTTCATACAGTCGCTCTTTGGGGGTGATAACTTTATTCATGAGGACTGATGAGGTTGTAATAAACACAGAAATATTATCTGAAAACTATAACTGTTTACAAACAGCTATTCTGATGGAGTTTTGCTAAAAACTCCAGGAATTCTCATTTTCCACACGAGTCTAAACTTTAAACATGATCAAAAAAATTCACAGAGTCGTCACACACTTCTGAATTTGGCTAAATTTGGAAAGGAAAAATAAAAATTAGAATATTCGGTCCATTTTTTTGTTAATCATCAAACAATATTCTGTCTGTGAGGAAGAAGAAAAGAGATTTTAGATTCAAATGAAGAGACTTGAGTCCCATCAGTTAACCAGGGACATCATTTAACTCCACAGTGTTAATCACACTCTGTTTCAGTCTATTTTGTTTAAGAAAAAATTATTCTTGAGGCTAAAACCTCAAAATAAAATCAGAAGAGTGTGTGTGACTGAGAAACCTCAGCTGAAGAGACTCCGTCCAACTCAGACATCCCGCTGATGTCTGAGAGCTCGTGATGGATCGCTAGTCACGCTAACATAATGTTCTGACTGCAGCTCTTAGAAAAGCTTCTTTTATCAGGACGCAGCATCAGAGTGGATGATCACAAGATGACTTTTTTAGGTATAAGCCCGATTCATAAGCTGAATCTCACCACAGGTTTAGTTAACTCATTTTGCTGCATGACTAAATCTACATAAAGCTAAATATAATTAATAAAAAAAACAAGAGGAGCTGCGGTTTGTTTCAGTGTCTTCAGTCTAACTTAAGCAAGATGGTGCAAAAAGAACCTGGTTTATAAGTTTATCATCAGATAGATGAATAATCTGTTTCATTTGATTGAAAAAGCAGATGTTTGCTCACTCTCATGCTGTTGTGGTATTTTACCTCCAAAGTGTGTCCAATCAGCTGACTTACTTGGCAAAGGTAATCTGTAAAAGGACATGAAAACAAAACAAGTCAATCAAATGATCTTAGACCTGACGTCGCCCACTTGTTGTCTCGCGTTGCAATTCTAAAAAAAGCTGCAATAAGAAAGTTTTTCAGGGGAATAAATGAAGTTGGATTTTGGTTTAAACCATTACAAGCACTGCTGCATGAGTAATAAAAGTACAGAGTATTATCACCAGATGCTGTTTGAATGTAACTGTATGATAGAAGAGAAGTTCAAAATGATGTGATGATGCACGACTTTGGTTCAGTTCTCAGCAGGTTCTTTATAAAATCACGTTAAAACCAGCACTGGAATAAACTGTTCAACAGAGGTAGGATGTCCTGCAAAAATCTCACCTCTTCAGAACTTTATCGTGGGTGTCACTGCCCTGCTGAACAAGGCGATCCAGCACCTCCAGTGGTGAAGCAGACGCCACCCCCTCCTCCTCCCCATCCTCCAGACCCTCCTCCCGCTGCAGCTGCCTCTCCATCGTCGCCTTGAAAACCGCCTCTGAAGTTTTTTGTCCCACAAACAGTGAAACTGCCCGCGGCAGGGCCAAGTCAAAGAACGGCTCGTAGGGCACCGGGGCGGGGGTCTTGCTGCACGGACTCGGCGAGAACATCCCAAACTTGATCACCTCATCATCGGGGGCGGAGGGGCTTCTTTGCAGGTGGTGCTCGATGGGAGTGAAACAGGACTGAAAAGACCAGGACTGATCGTGGACGGAGCTCCTGCTGTCCCCTCCTGCTCCTCCTTTTTCACTGCCAACGCCGCTGTTGCTCGGTGTTATCTCAGCAGCATGATGGGCTTCCTGAACGAGGGTTCCAGACTGAGCACTGGAGGGGGTCTTGTCTTGTGCCTGACTGCCAGTAAGAGTCTCAGTGGTGTGATAGAAAGGGGAGTCGAAGCCCCTCAGACCCGACAGCTCCTGCTTCTCTTCAGTGAGTTTCAACAGTTCCTCTGTGATTGCAGCTGCAGCAGAAACACATTGAGATGAGCGTGACGCATAAATCTCAAACAGGAGATAAATAACAGCCACGTGGATGGAAGGTGGTGTTTCTAACATCTACACACACACACACACACACACACACACACACAAGTGTGTTTTGGTATCCTTATGGGGACCGTCCATTGACTTCCATTGATTTTAGTAACTAGATTTATACCTAACCCAAACCCTTTTACTAACCTTAACCATTACTGATCTATAACTAACCCTAAGACTAACTAAAACTCTATTCACACCATACCTATAAACCTAACTCCTAACCCTAAAAAGGGGAGTCCCCCTCATGGGGACCAGGCTTCGGTCCCCACAAGAACCCTCGGACCCCAGAAAGATAGTAAAAGTCAGGAAACGGGTCCCCAGGAGGTCAGAAATACAAACCCACACACACACACACACACACACACACACACACACACACACACACACACACACACACACACACAAGTGTGTTTTGGTATCCTTATGGGGACCGTCCATTGACTTCCATTGATTTTAGTAACTAG
This sequence comes from Pachypanchax playfairii, assembly GCA_006937955.1. Classification (NCBI taxonomy): domain Eukaryota; kingdom Metazoa; phylum Chordata; class Actinopteri; order Cyprinodontiformes; family Aplocheilidae; genus Pachypanchax; species Pachypanchax playfairii. The sequence goes on from SSNP01000014.1 coordinate 7,290,499, forward strand.
ATTTATACCTAACCCAAACCCTTTTACTAACCTTAACCATTACTGATCTATAACTAACCCTAAGACTAACTAAAACTCTATTCACACCATACCTATAAACCTAACTCCTAACCCTAAAAAGGGGAGTCCCCCTCATGGGGACCAGGCTTCGGTCCCCACAAGAACCCTCGGACCCCAGAAAGATAGTAAAAGTCAGGAAACGGGTCCCCAGGAGGTCAGAAATACAAACCCACACACACACACACACACACACACACACACACACACACACACACACACACACACACACACACTCACCCTCTTCCTTCTCCTTTTCTGTTCTTAACTGAAGGTCTAGCTCCTGCTTCTTCATGAAAACCGACAGCTCCGTCAGTGTCATGGAGACATTCGCTGCAGTTTCTCCATCTGAAAATTTTAAATCAAAAATATTTTCAGAAAAAAAATTATATGTACAAAAGCAGTCATAAAACATTACAATCATCTTTACATTCACTGTAGGAACAATTTAATCGGACACACTCACTTTACTAAATTGATTGAATTTAATCAGTAAGGGGGACTTTTATTTTGAAAGTAACACAGAACACATTGATGAGTCTGATCGTGCCTCACCTCGGTTCGTGGATGCCTCTGAAATCTTTTCCGTATCTCTAACTTGTTCTTGTCTCACCAGTCCAGGTTTGCTGGTTTCTCCTTGCCGACGATCCTAAAACAACGGAAGGTTTATTGATCATGACATCAGCCAGGAAATAAATCAGTGGATTACTCTACATGCTGATGTTTCTCCTCATCACATGTTTGACACATTTTAAAAACAAAAACATCTTATTTCAAGTCTCCTGCTATCCGAGTTATTCTTAAACTACCTCAGATAAACAAATCTTTCTCTGGTTGTTTAACTTCAACAATAACTGTCATAAATATTAAATATTCTTAATGCAACAAAATACAAGAACCTAATTCTTAAAAATAAAGCTAGAAATAGAATATAATAATAAACTAATTCATATTCTTTAGATCGTGATAGTATTTAGTGATGTAGAGACACATTACTTTTCTTGGAGGGCTGGATTGAACCGTGTTGGCTGGTAAGGAGATTACAGGGAAGTCGTCAGGTAGGGTAGGAGGTGGGGATGAGGTGGCTGGAGTGCTGGAGGCAGGAGTTCCTTTCCCTCCTGTTCAAAACCAAAAGATCCACAGAAAACCCAAAGCAGAGAGAAATTCAGGTTTAAAGTTATAAACATGAAGACTGAAATGAGTGAGACGGTTTAACATGCACCTGATGTGCAGTGGAAGCGGCTGGGAAGGTGTGAGGCACTGTGGGAGAGCTCCAAGTTGGGCGACATGCCCCTTGAAGAAGGGGGCGTGGCCATGCCACACAGAGAGGAGGGGCTCCACAGAGGGTCCTTTCCACCACAGGAAGAGTTGATTTCACAGGTGGAGTTCTGCACAAACAAGACAAAATAAAAACACTTATTAAATATAAAAAATGAATCAAATAACATTAATAAAATCAAATCTTTTGCACCCAACATTGATTAATACTAGCAGCAAGCAGCAGCTCAGAGTCACTGAGTCCTGACATTTCTCTCTGATCATTAATTACTGACCAATTCTGTGTCCTAAAACATTATTTTGACAGTTATGGATGATCTTACCTGCCGTCTGGAGGTCTGTGGGCTGCGGTAGGAGGACTGTGTCCCTGAGAGGGGGGGCAAGGACAGGGGTGGGGGTAATGGCTGCCGTGGAGTTGAGAATGGGGTTGAAGAAGAGCTTCCTGTTGTCAAGAAGACAAACAGTCAGATAAATCTATAAATAAACCACAAACAATCAGAGGTGGCTCTGCTCTTTAGATCACCACTGACTGTTTCTTGGAATGAGTATAAAGTTTATCAGTTTCTTCAGTTTTACAAGATTTTAAAAGACTAAAAGAGAAAAACTCATTTTGAGTAGCCATCGTAACCACAGAGTCCTCTTCTTGTTGATTGCAACTTCCTGTCACAACATTTTTTGGTTTCCTGTCTTGTCTCGATTGTCGCGTTAACCCAAACTGATAAAAACAATGTTTTGAAGTACTTTTAGATATTTCATTTACTTTGCAGTCTGTAGTGGGATGCAAGAGTTTTTAACTCTTAGAAGATGACTCATCCAGTAGTCTGGAGTATTTATAGCTATTTGTACTTCACAAACATCAGTAACAGTTTTCACTGTGAAGTAAAAGGCATTTCTTATGTGATAAGGTTCTTCCATTTGAGAAGTAGCTAAAACTTCTTTGATTTCTTATACATGCAAATACTGTAAAATCTTACTGGCATATAGAAAAATGATCAATTTAAATTCTTCATAAGAAATATAAATATATATTTAACCTTTGAGATGCAGTATTATTTACGCAGGAGGATCTCCAGATCTAGTTTACTATCAGTAACACTATGCTGGAGTACGTGTGTGTGACACATTTCCTGTTTTCTGACCGTAGCTGCTGTGGAGGTCTGTGTAGGGGCTTGAAGTGCAGTCCTGTGGTCGCAGGTGGAGCTGGGGATAAAAATTTTCGGGCATAGTGGCGTATCCCTCCTCACAGGAGGCTTCCTTGGGGTCTAGGGACACTTTGGCACATTCAATGACGATATCATGGATTTCATACTTTTTCCACCTAAATGAAAGCATACCACCATTAGTCAAATTAAAATTATAAACAAATAAAAACAGATTAGGGTTTTTTTCTATTTTCAAGCAGAGCAGCAGGAGCTTTACCTGGTTGGATCGAGCTCATGGTCCTTGGTTCCTGTCACCAGCTCAGGGTGTATACGGACATGTTCAAGCATCGGCTAAAAAGATTCAACAAAACTCTATCAATTAATTTTCAACAATATTAACAAGCAGCAACAAACTACATCATTTAAAATCCCACCTTCACCACTTCCTCAAAGGTTTCCATGTTCTCTTTCATGCTGTAATGGGAACGTAGGTAGGACACAAAGTTACATGGATACATGCCGTAGAGCCTGTGGAAGAGCGAGTAGACGCTGGCGTGCAGGTGGATCAGATAAATCTCTGAAACATGGCCTGGATGGGGAACAAAAAAATAAACCCAGATAAAATCTCTTAACAAATTTGTACATAAACTCTTAAAATAACTCAGATTTAACAAAATAATTTCAGCTTATTTAAGAACAACAAATTTTAGACTGAATTATAACATGTTGCATCTTTTAACCTGGATTCTTAAGGTTCCACGATGCCAGACGACCAAAAATATCAAAATACTCCCACAGATGTTGTTTCCCAGCTTGAGGAATCATCGGCAGCAGAGTGATCAGCACCAGCACTCCAGTTATAAGTACCACCACGTCTGTGTCCGTCTGCCAGTAAATAAAGTTTTTAGGTTTAAAACAGGGAAAGACATTAAGTAAACAAATAAAAACAATTACAAAGGGTAGAAATTGATGCCTGGACGGTACTTCAGGGTTTATTGTAGGTTAACTGAAGCTCATCATATGGTTAAAATTCTCCAACAATAGCAACAGTGATTTAATTGTTCTGCAGCACGGCACACAAGGAGGCATAAAAACATTTTACACAAGCATGATGCAAGTTGCAAAGTCTAGATCTTTCAAGGGAGGACATATTTCAACTGCTTTGGTCTCCATCATTTTGATGGTTACCTTCAGGCATTTCAGCAGAGAGAGCAGCAGAGGGTAGCGGGCGATCTTGTGAATCCAGGATGGCTGCTTGCGAACTACGTGGCCAAGCATCATCAGGGTGGGCAGCCGGCAGGCCTGTTTGGTCATACAGTCGTTCATCTTGTCCAGAAGGTGCTGTGGGGGAGGGAAGGCAGGGTCAGCTGAGAATCAGATGTAATCAATGCTGAAAAAAATTTACTACCAGGACAAAAGAGACAATAATTTTATTTTAAATTTTACACTGAAACCTCATATTGAATTAAAAATAGTATAAAACTATAGTTTTTCACATTTATTCTAACAATTACTAGATATAAATTAGGATTTGAGCATATTTAACATGAGTTAAATTTTTTAAAGATGCAACCTCTTCTTTTGATAAACAAAAAGTTGTTTGTCACCTTATCATGTGGCTCTCTAACAGAAGACAGGATATGCATGGCCTGGGCGGAGTTGGTTTCCAGAAAGTAATCCACCAGCCCGTTCAAAAGCATGGAGCTTCTCTCTTTAAAGAAAAACAGGAAGGACACTTTCAATAAGCCTGTAAAATAATTCTTCTGTTCAGAAAAGCAAAGTCTGAAATCTGTCACACAAGTCAAACGTCTATTAAATGATTAAAAACAAGCTATGTTGTGCTACCAGTGCTGAGATGCTCGTTTATAAGGCCTCGGATCTCTTCGAGCTGTTGGAGGTCGGAGGTCTCCAGGAGCGGGAGGAGGTCCCCCACGTTGGGCTGCTCCCTGGCCATGCTGGTGGCAGTGCTGAGGTGGAGGCCTCTGTTCTCTCACAGTATCAGTCCTGGCTTGCCTGGAGGACTCCTGGGGCCCACCCACCAATACAGTCTCCAGGCACCTCTGCCAATTCATGAACAGTAAAAGAATGTTGGAACACATAGAAGTAAGGTTAGAATGGACTGGTGGCCTGTCCAGGGTGTGCCACACCTATCGCCGAATAACAGCTGGAGATTA
>SSNP01000014.1:7295159-7409553 GCA_006937955.1 Pachypanchax playfairii
CCAGGGTGTGCCACACCTATCGCCGAATAACAGCTGGAGATTAAGCTCATAAATCTGTCAGACTGTAGCCACACAAAAAAAGAAAGCTCATAAATCAGTAAACAACAGTCCTGATTTCTACAGAAGGCATCAGTGACTGAAAAACAAATATGCTGACATCTAAAGTAAGATAATGATGATAACAAGTACATGTGGCAAAGATAAAAAAGACAAATGTATTTTAGTTCTTCTATTGTTGGAGAATCGCCCAGTTATTCAACCTCACTCACCTCTCCAGCTTTGAATAAAACACGTTCAGAACTTTGTTCATTAGTTTGGGAAAACAGCGACACCCAGTGGCTGGATTTGTTACTATACCACCCGCGCGACCCAATGACGTCAGCATTGGGTCGCTCCAATGACGCGTTGCTGCGTGCGCGCGCAGATGACGCTCTTTGATCTTTGATGTGTTACTCGGGGAGCTAACAATATCCCTTACATTCGGGAACTGTACACTGAAGTGAAAACACGTTTCTGTTTTATACAGCAAAGTTTTTTGCATTCCTTCCCCCCTTACAAAAATTATCAACTACAAAGATGATGTATGACATTGTACTCACTGGGATTTTAGTTTTATTTTTAATCACCGTTATTTTAAACAGGAAGATGAGAAAACCAGCCAAGGAGTGTGATTCATATTTTCCATTGACTGAAGGTGTTTCAATTACCAGCAAATCAGCTGAGTATCATGTAGAAAAAATCATAAGAGAAGCACGATACTATCAAATAGTTGCAGGTAAAAATGTACCAACGGGCAAATCTTTCATTTTAAAATGTATCAGGAAGGAGTTTTACTGTCGTGATGAGAGAGAGGTTAAAGCCTTCAATCGTCTTAAGCGTTACAGAGCAAACAATGATCAATTTGTCAGATTAATTGATCATTTTACATCTAAGGGCTGTGTTTATTTTGTATATGAAAAATTACATTTTACCTTACTGGATTTTATGGCTCATCAAAATTTTACATCTCTGTCGCTGACTGATATCAGAGAGATCGCTGAGCAGACACTGAAGGGTCTCAATGAGCTAAAAAATGCTGGGATTACACATTGTAATATAAACCCAGAAAATATTATGATTATTAGAGATGACACTCAGAAGGTGAAGCTGATTGGTTTCGCAAATGCTCGTGAGACACAGCAATGTGCCAACACTAAGCTTCCTCGTGTTTGCGGTTTTAGTGCACCTGAGGTCTTTCTTGACTTTAAACCATCTCAAAGCATTGATGTTTGGAGCTTAGGATGCACGCTGGCGTATTTGTTTCTCGGCTCGTCCTTATTTTCTCAGAATGGCGAGTATAACTATATGAAATCTATTACTGATCTCCTCGGTGTTCCAGATAGAGAATTGTTAGATAAAGCCAATGGAGCCAGGTGGTTTTTCACACAAAGTCAGACAGGACATGAAGCTTGTTGGAGATTAAAAACCGATTTAGAGTATCAGCATTTAACAGGAAGTATGTTTCCTGATAAATTGTCAAATAACAGGCCCTTAGACTCCCTGGATGACCTTCTGAATCAGGCACCAGAGTTGGAGAACAATAACAAAGCTAAGAATCTAAATGCATTTGTTGATCTTCTGAAGAAAATGTTGAAGGTGAATCCATCGGACAGGATTCAGGCAGCTGATGCTCTCAACCATACCTTCATCACGCAGAATTATCCATCTGATACTTGTGATGAGCAAAATGACTCAGACATTCAGGAAACTCGGACTGTAAGCGCTACCATCAGAGGTTCACTCAAAAGATTGGTTTCCTGGAAAGTAATCGGGATAATATGCATGTCTTTGGTTATTCAGCTTCTTGGCATGTATTTACCACTGCCAGTGAATGACAGTGTGATGTCCATTACAAATCTCTTTAACCAGCGTGACATAAGCTTTATAGATAAGGGAAAGATGGTCACCAGGTTTCTGACACTAGATCGGAGCGAGCAGGAATATTTACGAAATGTTAAAATGTTAAGTGATTACAGAAAAAACATTGACATTTCAGACATAAAATCAGATTCCATGGACGATTTACTGAAAATGGTTACAGGAAGTAAAGATCCCAAAGACATTGAGGACCTTAAGGTATTTGCAGACCTTTTTCATAAATTGTTACGGATGAATCCAGAAGACAGGATTCTCGCTGCTGATAAAATAAATCACATGTCCGTGCCTACTGAACAGGACCAAACAGAACAATTGCCCATCCAAACAGAACAAACAGAAGCAAGTTTCCATTACATGTTGTTTGGAATGCTAGGTGCTGCCATTTGTAACGTTGTAACTTGTATGTTGCCACGGGGCCGAATCTTATTAGTTGGGTAGGACAGACAGGTGAGGAACTCAAGACAGGAAGTGACCGGGAAATTACACAGAACTACAGTTAAACTAAAATATGGTCAAACTGATCTTAATTCATGACAGCTACCTTTAATATGATTTAAAATACATCCATATGTCTGTTTTTTTGTGTGCGTGTGTGTGTGTGTGTGTGTGTGTGTGTGTGTATACAGTATATCTATGTGTGAATATGAGGTTTTTCTCCGGGTGCTCCGGTTTTATCCAATGGAACATAAAAAATTTTTACTTGAGGTTTCTAGGCATTAGTAGTAAAAAATCTAAATCTAGGCTACATATTAATTTCCATATAATTAGAGGAAGATGGATCCAAACAAAGACAGGACTCTAAGCATGTCTATCAGGTTAGATTGATGTAAGGTGTGATATGAGGTAGTAGGACAAACAGGTGAGGACCTCATAACAGGAAGTGACCACACAGGAAATTACATGGAACTACAATTAAAAACTAAAATGTGACCAAACTGATCTTGATTCATGACAGCTACCTTTAATGTGATTTAATATACATCTATGTCTGTTTGTGCACGTGTGTGTGTATCTATGTGTGAATGTGAGGTTTTTCTCCGGGTGCTCCGGTTTTATCCAATAGAACATAAAAAATTACACTTGAGGTTTCTAGGCATTAGTAGTAAGTAGTGCTGTCAAACGATTAAAATATTTAATCGCGATTAATCGAATTTATGTCCAAGTTAATTCTCAATTAAGCTTGATTAATCGCACATTATCTAGTTCAAGTGTCCCTTGATTTCTTTTTTGTCCCAGTTATTTTTTTTTCTCATTTTAATGCTCTTATGGAAGAGTGGATTGGCTTGCTTTGTGCAAATGTTTTTATTGAAAAAAAACACTGGCATATACCTAAATTCAACAGTCATTCACAGTTGGAGAAAAGGATCTCACACACAATATAACACTGTTCAACAGAAGGCTGAAGAAAAAAGTGTCACATAAGCCATCTCTTCAACAGGGATCAAAACAGGGGGATACGAAATAAAATAAAGTGCACATGTTAAGGTAAATCAGGCAAAATAGCCTGTAGTGCAATTAAATGATAGTTTAACATATTCTTTCAAGTTTGTTTTGAACGTAACAATAAGGCCACAGCTCTCTCACGGAACGGAATATTTCAGGGTGCTGAGAAATCCTGTTCCCCCCTGTAACTTTTGACTGTCTGTCCGTTCATCCATCTACATATATAAAGTAATATAAAAACATGGCAGCCTAAACAAACAAGAAGTTATAGAAAATAGTGTTTGGTGGATGATAATCATTTCAATTGAAATTCAAAAATGTATTTTTAATCCCAGAGTAAAATTAATCATTGTTGTAGCTCAGACTAATCAAGTCTAACCGCCAGGTTTAGTGNAAATAACTTTTCCGCAGCCGTGTCTCAGACGGCCATTGGTGGAACCGGTGTTCTGCAGAAATATGCTACCTGTTGAGATCTGCTACCGATTCCTTCTGCACATGTGCCGTTCTAAAGTCTTGACTTCAATCAACAGATTCATTGTTTATTTTTGTTTCTCCATAAATACATTTTACCTATCAAATACATTCTCCCAGGACAGGAACACTAAATAAGTTATTTTTACTTTCTTTACATTGTTAGAGTTACAGGCAAATGTTTGGACACACCCAAAGGAGAAGGACCCAGGGGGCTTTTATATAGAAAACATCAGGGAAGGATCATTAAAATACGCTTCAATAATTAACAGGACACACTAGCCATAAACAAGAATACTGTATAAACTTCTAATAACATCTCAAAGTCCTGAAATTTGTATGAAACGGCCTCCTTAAAGTTTTAAAAGCTATTTTGGACTGCTTCAATTAGCTAATTTATGTAAAAGCTGACACACTCATTTTAAGCGGACAGAAAAATGCAACCTCTTCTTTTGATAAACAAAAAGTTGTTTGTCACCTTATCATGTGGCTCTCTAACAGAAGACAGGATATGCATGGCCTGGGCGGAGTTGGTTTCCAGAAAGTAATCCAAAAGCATGGAGCTTCTCTCTTTAAAGAAAAACAGGAAGGACACTTTCAATAAGCCTGTAAAATAATTCTTCTGTTCAGAAAAGCAAAGTCTGAAATCTGTCACACAAGTCAAACGTCTATTAAATGATTAAAAACAAGCTATGTTGTGCTACCAGTGCTGAGATGCTCGTTTATAAGGCCTCGGATCTCTTCGAGCTGTTGGAGGTCGGAGGTCTCCAGGAGCGGGAGGAGGTCCCCCACGTTGGGCTGCTCCCTGGCCATGCTGGTGGCAGTGCTGAGGTGGAGGCCTCTGTTCTCTCACAGTATCAGTCCTGGCTTGCCTGGAGGACTCCTGGGGCCCACCCACCAATACAGTCTCCAGGCACCTCTGCCAATTCATGAACAGTAAAAGAATGTTGGAACACATAGAAGTAAGGTTAGAATGGACTGGTGGCCTGTCCAGGGTGTGCCACACCTATCGCCGAATAACAGCTGGAGATTAAGCTCATAAATCTGTCAGACTGTAGCCACACAAAAAAAGAAAGCTCATAAATCAGTAAACAACAGTCCTGATTTCTACAGAAGGCATCAGTGACTGAAAAACAAATATGCTGACATCTAAAGTAAGATAATGATGATAACAAGTACATGTGGCAAAGATAAAAAAGACAAATGTATTTTAGTTCTTCTATTGTTGGAGAATCGCCCAGTTATTCAACCTCACTCACCTCTCCAGCTTTGAATAAAACACGTTCAGAACTTTGTTCATTAGTTTGGGAAAACAGCGACACCCAGTGGCTGGATTTGTTACTATACCACCCGCGCGACCCAATGACGTCAGCATTGGGTCGCTCCAATGACGCGTTGCTGCGTGCGCGCGCAGATGACGCTCTTTGATCTTTGATGTGTTACTCGGGGAGCTAACAATATCCCTTACATTCGGGAACTGTACACTGAAGTGAAAACACGTTTCTGTTTTATACAGCAAAGTTTTTTGCATTCCTTCCCCCCTTACAAAAATTATCAACTACAAAGATGATGTATGACATTGTACTCACTGGGATTTTAGTTTTATTTTTAATCACCGTTATTTTAAACAGGAAGATGAGAAAACCAGCCAAGGAGTGTGATTCATATTTTCCATTGACTGAAGGTGTTTCAATTACCAGCAAATCAGCTGAGTATCATGTAGAAAAAATCATAAGAGAAGCACGATACTATCAAATAGTTGCAGGTAAAAATGTACCAACGGGCAAATCTTTCATTTTAAAATGTATCAGGAAGGAGTTTTACTGTCGTGATGAGAGAGAGGTTAAAGCCTTCAATCGTCTTAAGCGTTACAGAGCAAACAATGATCAATTTGTCAGATTAATTGATCATTTTACATCTAAGGGCTGTGTTTATTTTGTATATGAAAAATTACATTTTACCTTACTGGATTTTATGGCTCATCAAAATTTTACATCTCTGTCGCTGACTGACATCAGAGAGATCGCTGAGCAGACACTGAAGGGTCTCAATGAGCTAAAAAATGCTGGGATTACACATTGTAATATAAACCCAGAAAATATTATGATTATTAGAGATGACACTCAGAAGGTGAAGCTGATTGGTTTCGCAAATGCTCGTGAGACACAGCAATGTGCCAACACTAAGCTTCCTCGTGTTTGCGGTTTTAGTGCACCTGAGGTCTTTCTTGACTTTAAACCATCTCAAAGCATGGATGTTTGGAGCTTAGGATGCACGCTGGCGTATTTGTTTCTCGGCTCGTCCTTATTTTCTCAGAATGGCGAGTATAACTATATGAAATCTATTACTGATCTCCTCGGTGTTCCAGATAGAGAATTGTTAGATAAAGCCAATGGAGCCAGGTGGTTTTTCACACAAAGTCAGACAGGACATGAAGCTTGTTGGAGATTAAAAACCGATTTAGAGTATCAGCATTTAACAGGAAGTATGTTTCCTGATAAATTGTCAAATAATAGGCCCTTAGACTCCCTGGATGACCTTCTGAATCAGGCACCAGAGTTGGAGAACAATAACAAAGCTAAGAATCTAAATGCATTTGTTGATCTTCTGAAGAAAATGTTGAAGGTGAATCCATCGGACAGGATTCAGGCAGCTGATGCTCTCAACCATACCTTCATCACGCAGAATTATCCATCTGATACTTGTGATGAGCAAAATGACTCAGACATTCAGGAAACTCGGACTGTAAGTGCTACCATCAGAGGTTCACTCAAAAGATTGGTTTCCTGGAAAGTAATCGGGATAATATGCATGTCTTTGGTTATTCAGCTTCTTGGCATGTATTTACCACTGCCAGTGAATGACAGTGTGATGTCCATTACAAATCTCTTTAACCAGCGTGACATAAGCTTTATAGATAAGGGAAAGATGGTCACCAGGTTTCTGACACTAGATCGGAGCGAGCAGGAATATTTACGAAATGTTAAAATGTTAAGTGATTACAGAAAAAACATTGACATTTCAGACATAAAATCAGATTCCATGGACGATTTACTGAAAATGGTTACAGGAAGTAAAGATCCCAAAGACATTGAGGACCTTAAGGTATTTGCAGACCTTTTTCATAAATTGTTACGGATGAATCCAGAAGACAGGATTCTCGCTGCTGATAAAATAAATCACATGTCCGTGCCTACTGAACAGGACCAAACAGAACAATTGCCCATCCAAACAGAACAAACAGAAGCAAGTTTCCATTACATGTTGTTTGGAATGCTAGGTGCTGCCATTTGTAACGTTGTAACTTGTATGTTGCCACGGGGCCGAATCTTATTAGTTGGGTAGGACAGACAGGTGAGGAACTCAAGACAGGAAGTGACCGGAAAATTACACAGAACTACAGTTAAACTAAAATATGGTCAAACTGATCTTAATTCATGACAGCTACCTTTAATATGATTTAAAATACATCCATATGTCTGTTTTTTTGTGTGCGTGTGTGTGTGTGTGTGTGTGTGTGTGTGTGTATACAGTATATCTATGTGTGAATATGAGGTTTTTCTCCGGGTGCTCCGGTTTTATCCAATGGAACATAAAAAATTTTTACTTGAGGTTTCTAGGCATTAGTAGTAAAAAATCTAAATCTAGGCTACATATTAATTTCCATATAATTAGAGGAAGATGGATCCAAACAAAGACAGGACTCTAAGCATGTCTATCAGGTTAGATTGATGTAAGGTGTGATATGAGGTAGTAGGACAAACAGGTGAGGACCTCATAACAGGAAGTGACCACACAGGAAATTACATGGAACTACAATTAAAAACTAAAATGTGACCAAACTGATCTTGATTCATGACAGCTACCTTTAATGTGATTTAATATACATCTATGTCTGTTTGTGCACGTGTGTGTGTATCTATGTGTGAATGTGAGGTTTTTCTCCGGGTGCTCCGGTTTTATCCAATAGAACATAAAAAATTACACTTGAGGTTTCTAGGCATTAGTAGTAAGTAGTGCTGTCAAACGATTAAAATATTTAATCGCGATTAATCGAATTTATGTCCAAGTTAATTCTCAATTAAGCTTGATTAATCGCACATTATCTAGTTCAAGTGTCCCTTGATTTCTTTTTTGTCCCAGTTATTTTTTTTTCTCATTTTAATGCTCTTATGGAAGAGTGGATTGGCTTGCTTTGTGCAAATGTTTTTATTGAAAAAAAACACTGGCATATACCTAAATTCAACAGTCATTCACAGTTGGAGAAAAGGATCTCACACACAATATAACACTGTTCAACAGAAGGCTGAAGAAAAAAGTGTCACATAAGCCATCTCTTCAACAGGGATCAAAACAGGGGGATACGAAATAAAATAAAGTGCACATGTTAAGGTAAATCAGGCAAAATAGCCTGTAGTGCAATTAAATGATAGTTTAACATATTCTTTCAAGTTTGTTTTGAACGTAACAATAAGGCCACAGCTCTCTCACGGAACGGAATATTTCAGGGTGCTGAGAAATCCTGTTCCCCCCTGTAACTTTTGACTGTCTGTCCGTTCATCCATCTACATATATAAAGTAATATAAAAACATGGCAGCCTAAACAAACAAGAAGTTATAGAAAATAGTGTTTGGTGGATGATAATCATTTCAATTGAAATTCAAAAATGTATTTTTAATCCCAGAGTAAAATTAATCATTGTTGTAGCTCAGACTAATCAAGTCTAACCGCCAGGTTTAGTGTACGTGAATACCGAGAGACTTGATTCTCACGGCGAGTAAAAAAACACTCAAAACAATTTTCGTTTTCGTTCATTGATTTAACGGAAGCTTAATAAAGCAAGAACTTCGACAGGGAAACTTGTCCTTTTATCAGTCTAGTTTCAGTCTAGCGAGAAACTTATCTGAAGGGCTGTGAAGCTTGTCGGCTCCGCCCCTCTGGCTGCGGTGCGCGCTCCCGAGACAGGGGAAACAGAATATTTCAGGGGAACACATTTTCGCACAAGACCGGTCTTACTAGAGCCGGTGTGATGTTGTAGTTTTCTAACGTAACGAGTTTTTTGCAAAATCGTGGAGAAAAACTACAACGGGCTGGCCCAAATAGAACGAGCGTTAATCTCGCGATAAAAAAATGCACGCCGTTAAAATGGGTTTCAGTTAACGCCATTAATAACGCGTTTAACCGACAGCACTAGTAGTAAGACTAAATATTAATTTGCATATAAATAGAGGAAAAAGGATCCTAACAAAGACAGGACAGGAATCCCTTTTCTCCCTCTCCAGCAGATATTAGTGTGTTCAGGTTTAAATCAGGATGAATCAAATGCTAAACTAAATCAGTGCAATCCGACAGTCTATTCCAACTTTTCTTTTTTCCTTCAAAACTCAGATTAAATATTACAAGAAAGTAAGTTAAAAAAATAAAATAAAACCAGTTTCGTTTGGGAGGTGATCATGCAGCAGCTTCTGCAGCAGCCTGGATAATGAGGGACATTTCATCATCTAACGTATTTCATTCCAGTATCACTGCAACAACAAAACTTATGATGTTACAGTTCAAATCTGAGTAAATGTACTATTTTATAATACTTTACATTTCTGAGTCCATGAACACATTAATCAGCTGCTACAAACACAAAGTGAGCAGGATTTCATCCAGTCAAAGGAATCTAAATCAAAGTGAGTTTACAAAATCCCTATTGTACCACTTGTTTTTCATTCACAGACACTGCAATACAACAATTGTCCTACTGGTTTCAATCAACAGCTGATTCATGTGTTTGGAAGTTGGAGTGTGAAAAGTGAAAACAACCATAAATGTCTCGGAGAAGCCAGGACACAAACATGAGCTACATTCTCAGGCAGCTGGGGAATGTTCAGTAACACACAAAGAACCTTTATACAGCCTGAGCACTTCCATGTACACACTGAAAATTACATGACTGTGTGCAAGCTGGTATCAGCGGCCCTCTATCTACCTAAGTGAATATTTAAAAAACACCATCATAAAACAGACAAATACCCTCTTATAGCAATTTGAATACATAGTTTTGTGAAACTCAGGCTATGTTCAGACTGCAGGCTGAAGTGACCCAGATCCGATTTGTTTGCCCCTATGTGAACTGTATCTGTTTTTATTACGTCAGTCTGAACAACACAGATCTGATTTTTTTCAAATGAGACCCAGACCACTTCAGCATGTGGCCTTAAATCTGATAAGTATCCAATCTTTTGGCAAACGACTTCAGTCTGAACTGCCCGGTCGTATTCCATCTGACCTGTACATCATCAATATGCAACATATTTCACTATTCTGCGTCGAGGAGGCAGGAGAGAAAAAGAAAACAATAATGGTGCGAAGAACAGTCAGAAGCAAAAAACCAAGGTGTCTGACTTAATTAATAATTAGGGAGACAGCTCTGTTCAGGCCAAACTCGATGGGTGTTATTGGAACTGTGCGGTTTCTGAAAATCTTTCCAAAAAAATGGCAGAGTGCAGATTTAAATGAACCTGACTCCAATGTCAAAAAAAAAAGTCTCAGAGTTAAATATCAGCAGGCACTGTTCCTTCTAATGCGCATGTATGACAAGACAAGACGTTCAGACAGGAAGTCACATTCAGGTTGCATTTCATTGGCGATATGAACGTCTTTGCAAAAAGATCGGCTCTCACAAAAAAAATCAGAATTGAGCATTAAGACCTGCAGGCTGAACATAGTCTTACTGTCCAGTTTCTGATATATGAGTGGACAGAAGCTCTTTTCTATTATGACATCATCTAAAGTTCAGATAAAAAGAGAAGAGTAAGTTGTATTTTCTCAGCAATAACCCAAGATTTAGTTAACTTTAAATATTTTAAATTGAAAGACATTTTATAGGTTAGTAACTAGCTTAATATTTAAGGACATTGGTTAGAGTTTGCTTCGTTTGACCGTTTGCTGTCTGATAATATTGTTTATTATGATGATTCAACGTAATTTTGATGATCATAATACTCACAAAAATCTCCATTACTGTTACTAAGTGAGAAGTTAATGAGTTTAATGTCCATCAGATTCAGTTTATTGTGCTGTGTGCTTGGAGGTCCAATCATGACTTGGGGAAATGGGGGGCTGCACAGTGGTGAAGTTGGTTTGCAGCAAGAAAGTCATGGGTTTGACTCCAAGCAGGGACTTTCTGCATGATGTCTTCATGTTCTTCCTGAACATGTGTCTTTTTTCTGGTTACCAGTACAAACACATACATGCACATGATTCTGGTTTGGCCTTTAGGTGTGAGTGTGAATGGTTGTTTGTCTTTGTGTGGCCCTGTGATGGACTGACGACCTGGCCAGGATGTAATGCCGCCTGCCACCCAATAACTGCTGGACATCAGCACAATACCTGGCTTTCAGATTCTGCTCATATGTCATTGATATTTTTCTAGGCTTGATGACATTTCTTCTTTTGTCTCATAGTTGTTTATAGCAAACATTTCTAAACCACACATTGTAGAAAATGTTGCCATTTTCATGTAAAATGAGTCCATCACAGTCTGGTTCATCTCAGCATCTAAACTAGGGGTGAATAATAAATTGCATGTGCGATATTATCACAATGTGACAAAATGACATTTTCTAATCGCAATGACTGCAATTTGAGTGCTCGCGACATCTGGATAAAGTCATGTGACTTGCAAGCAGCTCAGACAAGGCAGCATGAGAAGCAAATGCTTCTTCTCTCATGGAAATAATTATATTTTATCTGTATAAACAGGCTTCAAACACCAATCAGACATTTATGCTGGACGATGCTGCTGAATGTATCTAACGTCTCTGTTCAGTGTCTAACAACATCTATTTATATTTATATGCCTAAGTACAAGAGCAAATGTTAACCGCTGTAAAATTCCTTGTGTGTAACAAACTGATCTTGATAAAAGAAAAGTTACAACAATGACTGAAAAGCAGCAAAAGTCCAAAGAAAGCTTTGAAAGATCTTCTGAAACCTGGAGAACTACTGGCTGAAAGAAATTAACACCAATGATACTGTAAATTAAATAATTTCTAGATCCCTTATTTATTCTTCAGATTCATACAGCCAACTGTAACAGCCATCAGACATGACAGGTGATCATTTACTAAATACCGGGACAACAAATACACTCATATTTCTCTGGACTGTTTGTACACAAGTGCAGCATAAAAGGAGAGTTAAAACTTGAACTAGTGTTTGTCATGATGAGTGAACCGAGATGAGCTGCTGTTTGTGGACTGACCACTGGCTGCTGCCTGTCGTAAACAACTCGCAGAGAACAATGGGCAGGGTTGGTTTGACTTTACATGCTCAGAAATCATCAAGACTTCTGCTCTGTGGCAAACCAACCGCCTCCTTCTCAACTAAACTGAACGCATATCAAGCCAACACGAAATCTCTCAAACATTAGTTAAATCCATCACCGGGTCTGCCCAAAAAAACAAGTCAACCCAGCGCCGAGAGCTAACGTTAGCTGGGAGCAGCGAGCCACACTCGGTCGGGGATTTATTCTGCCTGTCAGTCGCGCTCAACCGGCGGGAAAGCAAGCAGTGTCACTAATCTTCACTGAAATATACGACGTGTATTAAAATATAGCGATAAAAATTAATATCTGACGTTAAAAATCCGACCTGTTTACCTGTTAGAGTAGATGCACTCCACAGGGCGCCGCCATGTTGAAAACCTCACAGCCCATCCCACCGCAGTGAGCCTCCGCACGCAAACTAATCCCACAAGTTAGCGCGCGCGTTACAGAAGCACTACGAATTTTACAAGTTTAAACAACCTCAACGAATTGGTTAAAGAGTGACGAGTAACACTCAGCGTGTGTTTTCACAGACATTCGTGCGGATTCAAGGATCCATTTGGAATCTAAGTGTTTTTTTCTGGTGGAGGGATGAAATTAGTGTAATGCGGTTTCGCGTGATCTACAAGCCAGAGAGCGCACGCGCAATTCAGTTGTAATTAAAAATAAATTCTATATGGAAGTGCATTTCTATAAAAAATAAATAACTAAATATGTTTGGAATAATACATAAAATTAGAACATAAGTGTATTTCTGTTGACATTTTAGACAAATAATTGACATATAACCAGTCTCAGTGTTTTTATAAGACATGTTTTTCAAAAAGCATGAAGATACAAATCTGTCTCATTCACATCCCTGTTTAGAAACTCCAAAACAATAAATAAACTAAATGGAATCATTAATCGAGTCATCAAAAACAAGTCACATTAAATATACAGCAAATGTATTTATTGTTCAGTTATTACAAAAGAAAATTAAATTATGTCCTAAGCAACTAAAATGTAAATCAGATTACGGTGTCACTTTGCACATCTTCATGTTCCATTCTTTCAGTCTAACAGTCTTGTGTTTCTGCAGCTTCAAATAACTAGAATTACACTGTGTAATGAAAGATGGAAATATTTTTTAATGTTGGTTTGAACATCGATGAAAATGTTGACATTAGAGTTGTTCTTGGCATTTAGCCATTAGGTCATCAATCCAAACTGAGGCCATTGTAAAGCTTCAACCATTATTTGTGTCAGTTAGTCATTATTTTTGCAATCATTCACTCACAACCAGGGACAATTTGAGCTGACATTTAACCTACCATGACTATTTTTTGTCAGTGGAAAGAAGGTGGAGCCTCTGAAGAAAAGACACGCATGTATGGGGAGAACATGCAAATTACATGCAGAAAGATTCTGGCCTTGTTTTGAACCCTTTTTGCTGCAAGACAACAGCTCTACCAACTTCTTCACTGTGCAGCCCAATCTCTTTTCAACTGGAGAACTGATAATCGTTGTTAATTGTCCCACTTTAAACCCACTTCAGAAGCTTTAAGCCTTTAGGCTTCTTGTCTTTGAAAGCTTATATTATCTTGTCACAGACCATTGGTCAGTCCCCATATATGAGACCAGATCCAGCATCTCTGCCCCAGTGGGTTTGTAGTGTTTTCCTTGATGGACAAACAGTGTTTTAACTCAGCTAATCAGATTATCACTTTTCACGTATACATTTTGAGCATCTTTTGGTGATCTACAAGTATCCATTTTTATTTTAAGCAATTTGCTGCTAATGTCTTTTGGGAAGTAAAATAGTAATCATGCAGTTAATAATGTGCACATAAAAAAACTTTTGAAAACAAATCAAGTCTAAAGTAAATCACTGAAAGCTTTTCCCATATGTTGCACATTTTTCATCTTGTTTCAACCAAATCTGGATTGCAAGAAATTTGCAATTCATAAATTGTCCACGAGATGTCGCACTTAAACTCTTTCCGTCCAGCAAACCTCGACTGGAGTTTCGAAATCCTAAACTCTCAATTTTAATAATATAAATGATATTATTGATAATTATAATGATTATTGTTATTATCATTGTTCATCCATCCAGTTTCTACCTGTTTGTTCCTGCTCAGGGGGTATTGCACATCTCTGTTATTGGGGGTCCATAATATTAACTATTATTATTATTATTATTATTATTATTATTATTATTATTATTATTATTATTATTATTGTTGTTGTTGTTGTTGTTGTTGTTGTTGTTGTTGTTGTTGTCGTTAGCAAGCTTTCAAACTGTACCAGTGAGTCACTAATGTAAACTGACGTCTTTCAGGTGTGAATTTGTTTCGATAAAAGCAGGTCACAGTGGTCACAGTTAATCTCCCGGACTGGTTTGGTGTGTGTCTTTGGAGGCAGCCTAAAGTTACATACGGGATCTTTTGGACTCCTAAATCCTGCACACAACTTCGCTGCGTCTCTTAGGAAATCTTTTAAATCAAACATTGGGGGATGAAGATTTAGAGTCGGATTTCTGGCCCCCAATTTTTTTTTCAAATATGAAATTCTGCTTTTAATTGTATGTTCGTGTGATTCTTTAAATTTCTTATCACTTTCTTTTTTTAATGAACGTAAGTCTGATACAATTGATAAACGCGTGACCGTAAGGCAAAAGAAATGTATAATCAGGATGCAGATGTATTTTCAGCCCCCCCCCCCCCCCCTCTCAGAAAACTGAGTGTTTTGTATAACTGTTCTACGGGCCGTGTGTTTTTCTAAGCAAATTTCCACCTGCAGCTTGGGCTTTTTCATTGGCTGAAACCACAGTCAGATTCCCCTGCGAAATTATCTGATTTAAAATCAGGGAGGGGAGAAAAGACAGAGCAGCAAGTTTGATGCTTCGACGCTGCTTTGCTTTCCTTATTTTTAGGAACGGATTTTCAGCGACACGTTCAGGATCCAACTTCCAGAGAAATTATTTTATTTCTTGTTATAGAACTTTTGACGGGACGTCGGTCGATTAACGGTGAACAGCTGCTGCATGTTGTTAGCTTTTTCATAAATAATCTATTAATATTAAAGAAAAAAACTTTGAATATGTAATTATTTGTTTTATTTTGAACTGGGATTTTTATTTATTCTAAATGCTAAAACATTTGCATTTGAGAAAGGCCTTTAGATTAACGCAGAATTTCCGCGTCAGTTAAAATGAAAGTTTTACTTGAAGATTTTAGATTTAAACTGTTTGTTGTTTTTCTCCGATCTTCTTACCAGATCTTTGTTTTAATGAAGTAAAGTGAAACAAGTGGTGAACTGGGAATTATTTTCTGACGCAGGATCAACATGCCTCGGTCATTTCTGGTGAAAAACAAAAGATGCGCGTCCTATAATATTCACAGAGCATATGAAGAGGAACCGAAGGCCTTTAAATTCGCCGGTAAGACTGTTCTTACTCTAATTTTAGCCATTAAGAGCTTAAAACAGCCATATGCCGCGATTTAAAAGCTGTTTAAACCATTTACATAAAATTTTAATTTGCTTTCATAAATGAAAATGTCTTTGCTTTAACTTTTGCAAAAATAAAATCCCCAGTTTAGTGCTGTTCATACATTATTAATCTAATCTAAACAAGAAAGAAGCACCTGACCAGTTTTGTTTTTATAAGCTTATTTGCTCAGTGATCACGTCTTCAGCTTGCATGAATCACACTTTGATTTGTTGTGGATTTGTCAGACCTCCCATCCCAGGTTGAGAGCCCAGACTCATCTGACAGGTCCCAGTCTGAGAGGGGGTCTCCTCTGGATCACGTCTCCCCACCGCAGAAGGCTGAACTTCAGTGTCCTTTACCTGTTCACCCAGAACCAACCACACCCCACATGCCTCCAGCACAGCCATACTACATGGCAGGTGAGGTTTTAAAGCAAGTCAGCTGTGTGAAAACACTCTGTGGTGCTGAATCTTCTGCTTTCTGTGTATTTTCTACCCATAGAGCCTCACATGGGGGAGTATCCACCGTTTTACAAGCCTGCTTATGCCTGGGAGCCACTGTCTCCCGCCTATGAGCTCCGTCAGCTGAGTTTCAGCCCCACGGTGTTACAGCACGCCAGCAATCTGTACGACACCCACATCAGCCGCAGTCCACCGCCGGAGCAGCCTCTAGACTGCAGCACACACTACTCCCCCACCTCCAACACCTACCACTGCATCACCTGCGACAAAGTAAGAGTTTGATTCAGTTTGGTTTTCTGACCTCACAAAAAGGAGTATTTTAACTGATGGTCTATCTATCACTCAGGTGTTCTCCACACCTCATGGACTGGAGGTTCACGTCAGGAGGTCACACAGTGGGATGAGACCTTTTGGCTGCAGCATCTGCAGAAAAACATTCGGTCATGCCGTCAGTCTGGAGCAGCACATGAATGTCCACTCACAGGTGTGTCAGTATATTTGAACATAAAGACCAGAGGGGTCCAAATGCAGCACGTTGTCCTGTTCTCTCTAGTTTTAATT
This sequence comes from Pachypanchax playfairii, assembly GCA_006937955.1. Lineage (NCBI taxonomy): Eukaryota > Metazoa > Chordata > Actinopteri > Cyprinodontiformes > Aplocheilidae > Pachypanchax > Pachypanchax playfairii. The sequence goes on from SSNP01000014.1 coordinate 7,311,806, forward strand.
GAGCTTCTTCACTGAATTTGACACTTTTTTGTGTAAAAATTGTTCTTTTCTTGTCCTGAAAACTTTGTTCCTTTGCTTCTCCAATCACAGAACAGAAGAGAATAATAAGAATAATGAGAAATTGAACATACTTTACAGTTAAAACTTCCCAAATTGTTACCAAAATTCCTGGAACAAACTTTTTTACAAACTGTTTTATGTTTTTCTTTTCAATCAGGAAAAAAGTTTTGAGTGCAAAATGTGTGGAAAATCTTTTAAACGCTCCTCAACGCTCTCCACGCACCTGCTCATCCATTCTGACACGAGACCATATCCCTGCCAGTACTGTGGGAAAAGGTTCCACCAGAAGTCAGACATGAAGAAACACACATACATTCACACAGGTAAATATCATGATTTACAGTATTGTTTAAAACTGAACTTGTCAAAGGATCCTTTGACTGTTATCGCTTACTTTCCAGGTGCAGCATGGAGGAATTGTTTCCAAGAGTAATATAACTGCAGATAAATCAGAAAAAAGGAGCTTAAACAAATATCCCATTGATTTGCATACCTGGTTTTCCTGCTTCACATAGGGCTCCATAAAAGGAAGTCTATTCAGTTGACATGTTGACAACATGTGTTTGACAAATCTGAACAATAACATGATTCTTCAGGATTGGATCATAAAATAAACTTTATATCTGAAACATCCAGCATGGTTTTTATCAATGATTGTTGACGATTTGCAGCAAAAACAAACAGAAAATGAATTATGAGGTATAACCATGTGTAAATTTGATTTTTTTAACAGGTGAAAAGCCTCACAAATGCCAAGTTTGTGGCAAAGCGTTCAGCCAAAGCTCCAACCTGATCACCCACAGCAGGAAACACACGGGCTTCAAACCGTTTGGATGTAATATTTGTTCAAAGGGCTTCCAGCGAAAAGTAGATTTGCGCAGGCACCATGAGAGTCAGCACGGCATGAAATGAAGACTAATCGAACGCCCAGGTGTTTGTCCATATTAGATTTCTATAAAAACAAGAAGGTGTCATTGTTGCAATCTAAATACTGGCAAAAAAAACTGTGACTCATTCAGGGAATTTTACTTTGAAAGACCTTACAGAAAAATAAGAAGCTGATTTAAATGTAATTTATTATAATAAATCTTTTAAAAATTTGTGTATGGATGAGAAATGAGCTGGTGTTATTGTTTGCTTTTAAAACTAAAAATCTTGTTTACTTTTTATAAAAAAAATGTGTTCAAATGATTGAAACTGGTGATAAATATTGAAATAAAAGTACTTTGATTAATAAAATGTGTTTTTCTTGTTATAATAAATACAACAGAAAGTTGTTTTTTGTTAAATCCAGACTTAAATACACATGAACGATGCTTTTAACACCTTTTTCTTCTTGTATGGCTTATTTTATTTTACCTGTGTGAGCAGGATATAAAATTATTAAAGTTAAAAATCTGTCGCGTGACCAGATAGTGTGTTAAAGAATAATCCAGCAGTCAAATAGCACACCTGGAACACCATGCAAATCCAGGTTTTAGAGCTGTTTCATGTCTCATAGCTGACTAGAAAGCAGCAGGAAAAGAAAGTTAACAGGAGACGTGATGCATTTTATTGTTCCCTTCTCAGTAAATAAAAAGAAGCATCAATAATCCATAATCTCAGTAAAATAAAATCTGAATATCGCTCCATTTGATTGTGTTGAATTATAGCCAGACCAACCTTGAATACATCCACCTTCTGGGCTTTTTGCTTTATATTTTGAGTTTATTGGAATACAGGGATTAATAAATGTCTGTGGAAAAAAGGGGGACTGATTACTTTAGTTAACTGTCACCACACCCTTCCAGTCTGTTGGATTTACTTACAACAAACAAAGAGCAACTCACCACCTTCCTCAAACACCAAACCTGTTAGTACATCAAGCTGCTGTAAGAAAATCACATCATTACATGTGCCCTTTAAATCTGACAAGAGCTACTGCAAGCATTGCCAGGACTTCTGAGTTCAGTCTTTAGCATGGCAAGCAGTGACCAAGTTTAAAGGAGATAACCAATGAAGACATATTGTCATCACTTTGGGATTCAAAAGGCCTTAAAATCTAATTAAATATATTATATACCATCTTAAATAAAATATTAAACATCCATAAACTGCAAAAGGCTTGTCAAAGAAGACCTAGCTAAAACCGATATGGACTGCTGCTTTAATACTGTTCATTTTTAAAAGTCATGGCGATTCATGCAAATGTTATTTTATACAAATGCATTTTTCAACATTTTCCCCCCAAAATATCTAAACTGTCTTTTAACATACTTTTCTGCAGCAGACCTGCTATCACAGTGATATCCTGCTGTTAACAGCCCGGATGACTCTCCTCATGTTTGATGACTTTATTTTCCATAAAAGTTCTGAAATTTTGATTTGTCAGACCACAACAGACATTTCCACATTGTTGCATCAGTTCTTGAATAAATTATTGTTTTTAAACAAGCTGAGAGATCTGAACGGGACAATCTGAAACACATCCAGATTTCTTGATCTGTTTAATGTTTCTCATTACTCCAGAGGGAAAAATATGCTAATTTATTAAATTTTTTAATTGTAAAACATCCTTTTTCAGTATAGGTCAATTGTTTTCCTATGTATTTGTTGATATAAACGTCAATGGAAGAATCTGTTTTTGTTTCCTTCCAATTATTTCCCAATTTGGGCTCGAAAATATCGAGAATATTTCTTAACCAAACTTCCCTTTTATCCAAACCAAGTCTGAAGACTTATAAAATGTTGTAATTTTTTAGCCTTTGCAGTGTACAGTAGTAGTAGTTTAGTTTATTTGAACACTTTAACAAACAAAAATGAATTCACGTTGTTATTAGAAGTTTCAGCTAAATCTGTCAGGGTCAAACTTTATGTGAGGCTCATCAACAACTTAAAATATGGGATTGTGCAAATGTGTTTTCACGCAACTTTATGTTGCTGCTGCAACAATCAGAGAAGAGAAGAGAATAGACATGAGGCCTTACTGTCTGACAAACAAATCTGAGGTCTCTATGCAAAATGTTGGCAAATAGGCCATAGGGTGAGGGCTTGATACTCCAAAACAGCTACACCTGCTGCAGCTAAACACCAGTGTGAGGAGATGGAGCAAATCAAAACTGTGCACAGGTTAGCAACGGAACAAGAGGCTGAGGATCATGCAGGGTGGGACTAAACAAACAGGACATGAGTCCTGAAAGGGGAGGGGCATGCCACTGGGGGTTGCCTGGGGGAAAACGGGAGAAACTGAAGGAAGCCGGCAGGTAAGTGTGCACCTGAAACACTGCTACAAAACAGGTTTGAAAAGCCCAATTCAGTGAAATCTATTAGATTTAATTACAAATTACAAACTATAAATGAGACTGCATGTACTTTTTATGTTGCCTGATGTAGTTTTCCACAAATTGGATACCACAGTTAAAATACAAGTAGAAGATTTCAGATGGTAGAACCAGAAATACACCAGCTCAGTGCAGAGAAATCAGAGAACTATGAAGGTTTTGACAGAGCAAACTTTAAGCAGCATGAAGCATGTTCTACTGATCAAACCAGGTAAAGAGATACAGCCCAAAGCTGGATTTGTTTTGCAAATCCCATGCAAATGAGCCCTGGCAAGTACTTTGGAAAAGCTGCAGGATGTAAGTATATTTGAACATGCCCAAGGCATCAATGATGCATTCATTGAAGCCAGAGTGGGAGATTCCCAACAAATGCTGTTCACATTCCTGACAAGATCAAATTAGCTGTGTGGGAATCTGAATCACTATTTACTGTTTTTAGATAACATCATTAAACATTCTGTCAAAAAAATATAATTCTGACAGACTCCGATCTGCACACAGACCCATTCTCCATGTTCCAAAACATCCTTCTGTTTTCTAACATTTCACTAGATTCTGTTTCAACTGATTTTTCCTTTTTTTGTCTAAACCAAATTTACAAAAACTTTCTTTTTTCTCCAACTGTAGCATATTAATTTCCATAAAACTGCAACTAAAATGAAAGAAGTATGATAGAAAGACTAAGAAACATTTAATGTTCTGAAATTTGAGATATTTGTTTTTAAGATGTGTTTTGAACAGTTTGCAAAGAAAAAAAAATCATTGAATGCATATCAAAAAGTTTCAGAAATCCTACAGAATATTTTTGTTTTTATTGGTGAAGTTTTGAATGACATGTCAGCAATCCTTCACTGCCTGGCAGAGTAATCTAAAGAGACAAATGAACTGTCACCAGATTTCCTGCATGACGAGACACAGGAAGTCGCTGGACGATCACTGCTGTCACACAGTTTTGGGGGTGTGACATAGTTTGATCGCCAGCTCCACAGTGTTGTTGTCCTGCCTTGCTAAAGATAACCCGTGATGTGACGGGTGGGTGACGTGCACAAGCGTTCATTTAATTAGAAGAGTTTCCTTGTATCACAGTTTTATCAAAGTTCATGTTTTTAAGTTACAAACACTGTGAAGTTCCTAAGTATTTAGATACTGTTTGGCATTTTTTAAAGATGAACTAGGATTTGCATGACTGCATGACTTTTATAGGAGCCGCCCAGTTCCTGATTCATCATCTTGTAAAGGATGCCTTCCTTAGACCCATTTAGAAATATATACATAAACGGGTATATTGATATTCTTGGCCGCCTCTAAAACTATATTGATTGTGACTCAGAGTTAGTTCAAAGTTAAGTTTTTAAATTAATCCTAATGTTTCAAAGAGGATGGCAACACTTTCTAAACCGACATCAGAGGTTCTTCAAAAGATTTAATCGTCGTGTTAGAAGCCATTTGTATTACAGACATTTTCTTAGTTTTCCAGAAGGAAACTGAGATTTAACAACAGATCGCTAATAAATTTGAGATGCTTTCCTCTTTGGTCTTACAGGTCTGATGGTTTCAGAGGGTTAAAATCAGAAACCTTAGCCGAGGTTACATACTGGCTTTCAGTGCAGCCTCAATATAGTGAATTTTTTCCATCCCCAAAAAGAAGTACAGTCCTATACTACAAGAGAACTCACAGAACCAAGACAGAAGACCAACAGTAACAGTCACAAAATTACCCTATGTGTGTTTAAATTATACAGTTCCCATTAACCATCAGTCTGCTTAATAAGAGCTTCTCAGGTGGAACCAGGAGCTTTGATTGGTTAATTAAAGCTAGAAAAAGATCAAACCTGCCAAATCAGTTTAACTTTTGATGGAGTTTTGTATGTTCAAACATAAACACCCTCAGTTTGAATTTGTTTGAGTCAAATAATAACCGAACCTACAAACTTAACCTGGTATCATTATAAAATAATTAATATTGCAATGACTTGAATAATGTAGCCTGCTAAAAGACCACACAATGTGTAAAACTGTGGTGTTCTATACCTACAACATGAAGATGAATTTGCAAATTTAGATTTTTATCATTTCTCTAAAGATGAGCATTCACACAAGAGACATTATTACTATCAACTTACTTGAAGAAACCAGATTAACTCGTGTTTTGTTGCCCAAATTTACACCCAGTAAGAGCAAGATGGATTATTATTGCTGCTATTAACTTTAACTTTCCATAGAAATGATAACTGGTCCAAACTTTCTGTGTTTTTTAATGTCTCTTTCCTGCCAAATCAGACCCCCATCAGAAGGCCGCAGAAGGCCTCATCTTGGGCCTGGTTCTGGTTCTGGTTCTGCTGGAGGTTTATTCCTGTTAAAAGGGAGTTGTTTCTTTCACAAACCTCATTTATATGGTATTTTTATTTTGAGTGCTTATGAACAGACTTTACACAGTGAAACACCTTGTTGCTGGATTAACACAATGAGATGCTGGCTAACACTATAATGTCACTCCTTCGTTGAGCCAATCAGCACCCAGGATACTTAACCATGTACTCCGATTGGACAGCTTCTCAGGCATCTGCCAATAACATCCCATGTATAAAATCAACTGATGTATCAGAAATAAAAAGACAGACTGTCCACAGAAATCAACAAACCCAAAAAAAAAAGAAGTAGAAATTAAATTAAATTATCAAAATGACTAAAAATGTTTGTGTATGATTAAGTTTGAATCTGGACCTGTCCTGACAAATTAAATGTAAATGTTTTCACCAAGAAGTTACATCAAATTGACACTGAGGTAAGTTTTAGGAAACACGTTAAGGTTACAGGATAAAACTCACTGATGTTCTACTGTATCAAAGGTCAAACATTCAACTCATTAAATGTTATTACTTGGCTTTTATTTAGGTGTGAAAAATCATCACATGAAAACTCAACGGATGTACAGACAGATAAATTACCAGATAATAATCGTTTAGCCTAAAAAAGATGAGAGAGCTTCAAAGTTGCAGCTCAAAGTTCACGTCACGCATCCAAATATGACCTTAAATACAGATTTCCTTTACAACTGATAAACAGCCAGCTGCTGAGACGAGTGGACAGGAAAGGGAACATGACGAGCAAAAAGTCAAAATGAGTGAGAGCTGGGGGTTGAAATCTTTGAGCAGCAGGCTGTTCCAGAGCTAACCGGGCGGTGGAGGCTCTCTGATAACCTTATCATGGCCTTGCCACACTGTAACGGCTAGTGCAGGCTAGCAGAGAGACAGGGAGGAGTGGACAGGTTTCAGCTGAGATAGCAAGAACCACAGGGATATCCAATGAACAAGAGTTTCTGGAGAACGAGAGAAACATCAACAAAATCTTCTCCACAGGACAAAACAGATTGTCAGTCACAGTCTCTCTTCTTTACATCCCTAAAATAAGTGAACTTTCATTACGTTTTCTGATAATTTTGTTATTAGACCACAGCTTAGTTTCATTAACTCATAATGTGACATGCATTCTAAGCACGAGCTTCAGGTTTCCAGAATCCACAACTACTCGAAATCAACTCCCAGTCAGAAGGAATTCCCACTTTCACACAGAAAATATTTTATTTTAATAGTTTTATTACAAGGAAACATTTTTGAAAGCAGCATCCTGAGTAAAACTAAACATACCATGACTATATATTTACTGTTTAAAACTTATATTAAAACCAAGAGCTCAAACTCAAACTAAAGAAGACAAACTTGAACTAAAGTAAACAGCGTAACATCAGACAATAATCCGACAGCATCTTAATGACTCTGTAAACACACAGACAACTGTAGTGTCTTTTTTCATTTCCTGATGGCATGACAATCTGTTTACAGTTCCAGGGTGGGACAGCAGAAACAATCGTATTTACCAAGAGTCCCTTTAAAAACATTGGTTTCATCCGATTACGTAAACATTTTTACTACTAGTTGAAAACATGATCAGCACAGATCAATAAAAACGACTTAAATTCATGTTGCCACGTTACTTAAAAAGTTTGATGATTTCGATTATACTTGATTATGCTGCCATCAAGTGGCCAAAAGTTATATATGCTTAAAATTGTTGCTCTGTTTTAATATTTCATTCTTTTGTTGTTTTATGGTTCAGTTAGTTTTGTGTGTGAATAATAGAATAGAATAGAATAGAATAGAATAGAATAGAATAGAACTTTTTTACAATTTGCACAGGCACCAGACAGTGGGGAATTCCTTGTGTTTTCTCAAGGTCAGGCAATTAAAATTCCAATACACTTAGATAAAAAAAGTAATATAAGAGAAAAAACACAAAAGGAAACAAGAATTATCATTAAAAAAAATAGACTGTATACAAGCGCAATTAGTTACTTTTGTTGTGATGTTACAAAATTTATCAATTGAATTTCAGTCTTTGAATTCTTTTAGTCATTATTATTAATTATGTTTTATTTTGAACATTTGAAAAATGTTGCGTCGAAGACATGTGGGCGGAACCTTGTGACTGCATCTTTGTTTCCGCTCGGTGTTATTTTGCATCTGGACATACACCTTGTAAGCGTGTCCGTGCTAGCTTGTCTGGCTTCTTTGCGTTGTAACTGTACGTCTTATTACCTCATTTAAAACAAACTAGCGCGTTGGGATGACGGATTCAGAAGAGGTTGATTTGAACTTTACTCTGAAAGAATTGAGTTTTTCTGGTCAGAATGAGGATGCGGCGCGAGGCGGCTCGTCCACCGTGGAGCTGCAGGATAAGAGGCTGGTGTGTGTGGAGTATCCGGCGGTGGTTAACAGCGTAGAGAAGATGCTGGAGACTCTGGGAGGTGAACACACAGTCAGTAAAGTAAGCATGTAGTGTTTTCACGTGTAAATGTGCGTGTGCGTTACCAGAATGTAAAGAATGAAATAGGAATAAACAATGTTAGAAACACAACAAACATCTCCCTGATTTTTGTTTATTTGTTTATTAAAGTGCAACAGTATCTATAAGACCATTTAACTAAACAGCATCTGACTCTGGACCTTCTCTGGATGGATTTGAATGTCCTCTTTTGGTTTTATTCAGGTGTTTATTGTTCTGAGATTATTTTTGCTGTTAACTGACCTCGTAAAAATAAACGAATTAAACTGAACAAGCATTAATTCAAGATAAATTATATAAGTCAAAAGAAATTAGCAAATATAAGAATAAACCTTATCTTTTTTAAAAGCACAAGATGTTAAACTGTACTGATCCCACTGTTTGTTTTTCCTGATTGTCCCACAGACCTTTGGTGACCCAAACAGACGCCTCGAGCTGCGTTTCCGACCCCAGGACCCGTTCTGTCATTCTGCATGTGGAAACCGCCTCCCATCCACTAACATCCTGCTCAGAGTGAGACGGCGAGTGCGAAAGAAAGACCCCCAGGATGCTGAGATCCAAATGGAAGCACTTGGAGTTATAGGAACAACATACAAATTTCAGGGTCAGTTTGAAAATGAGATTTTTAAACAGATTTTTAATGAGGTATTTTCACAAATTTAACATGAAAGTTGTGATTGTTTATATTTTGCAGGGATGGCAGACTTTCAGTGCCTCGCTGTTCATTCACAGGGGGGAGAAGACACTTCGCTATATGATAAAATCATCCTCCGTAAACCTGAAAATCAAACGTTCTTTGAACAGGATGTGCCTCTCTTCCTCCCTCCAGCCATCTTCTCACGCCTCGACACGCCTGTGGATTATTTCTACCGACCTGACATTCAACAAAGATCAACAATGTCTGTGTAGGTCAACTTTACAATGTCTCTTAGTTCATTAAGTGACCTTTTTGGAAAATAGGCATCTTTTATTTATGATAAAAACATTTGTTTTGCTTTCTGTTTGTAGGCAGACACCCGTCAACACGAACTTTATTGGCTTGAATCGCGCTCGGCGGCCGCACAACGCTATATTTGTCAGTTTTAATGAGGCAACCGTGCCGACAGAGTGCCTCCCGGCAGCCAAGGTTAACTGGGCTCGCGTCTGCCTGAAGGAGAGCGATAAGCAAGCAGAAGAAAAGATGAAAAAGGTATTTGAGCAGCTGTAGTTTGGCTTCTGATTTCATGGCACCTTGGACAGAATAATGCTCAGATCACTATCATAGTCAATAATGTTATCTTCAGCAAAGTTCAATCAGAAAACGTTATTATATAAGTTAGTTATGTAATATTACGGCGGTATGTTTTGCCAATCAGTATCTTATCCCTAAACAAACTTTTTGTGCTTAGATGTTTGAGAGCCGTCCCATCTGGTCGCGGAACGCGCTCAAGGCCAACCTCAACATCCATCCAGACAAACTGAAGCTGCTGCTTCCCATCTTTGCTTATTACATGGTGAGATATAAAGCTGTTGTGGCTATTTTTTTTATAACATTTTACTGTTAACCAGTTTGCACTGAGCATGGCTGGGAAATCCAAATGCTGTTTGTTGCACAAGTTAACAGAAATGTCTTAAAGTCAGTAATTAGGTGTCAAAGCAACAGATTGAACTTTTCTTATTGTTCTTTTTCTTCCTTCCTTAAAATAATGTGCATATTTAGACCAACATTAATAAATATAGACTAAACATCTCATATTTCTATTGTACAAAAGTGAAGTCATTAAAACCTTGTTTATATACCTGGTCACCCCCACAGAATCACTGTGTTTTTAAACATCACATAACTAATAATTATAAGGTATTCATAGAAATTATTATTTTAAGAGAGAAGAAGAAGTCGGCACCTGCGAAAACATTTTCCGTTTGTTATTTCTTATTCGGGACAGTTCCCCATTTGTTTCTTTAGAGGGGGCGGGATTTTAAACTTACTCTGGAACCAGCCACAAGAGGGCGCTTGTGTTGTTTCAGGTTCAACTTCTGCATCAAGTTCTGAAGTCTAGTTCCGTCAGAAATAAGTTGGTTTGAAGTAAAAATCCTGAATTGTTTTGTGATCGCCTCAACAGTTTTTGGATTTAAGTATTTTATACTGTTTGTGATTGTATCAGTGTCTGTGTTCATGTTTCAATCTGTTTGTCTCTGTAGATTTGTAATTGTGTTAATGATGTACACAGAAAGGGGGCTGTGTGTGGGGGGGGGTTAAGTCCCAGTCCCAGTCCCAGACACAACCTCAGTCCCAGGCTGAGTAGTGCAGCAACTCCCAAGCAGATGAACACTGAACAGCGAGACCAGAGTAGACAGGGTCACTCTAAACCCTAGTCCATCACCTCGATGTAGAACCAGCCAAGGTATCAATGATCCTGAGACCCGGGGATCCACTCCAACACCTGAAAAAGAACCACTTAAATCTAGAGAACCGAACCCCCACCTCTCAAATTATAATCCAAGACATTCAAGAACACAAACCCCCTCGCCAGGGCAACCGGTGGTACCCTCCAGAATCTTACTATACTATCTTCCATCTTCTGACAGAATATATTTAAACATGTAGCTAAAACATCAGATGTACTTGTACTAGGTGACAGGACCCTGGAGGAGCCTGTGGGTTCGACTGGGTTACGACCCCCGACAGACCACAGAGTCCAAGAAATATCAGATATTGGATTTTAGAATCCGCTGTAGCTCCAAACACGGTAAGAAGCTCTTTCAAACAAAACGACGTCAGATATCAACAGAAATGGGACCGTTTTTTTGTAAATGTCTTTTCTTATCTTTCAGGATATACGATACCCAACATACCAGTGAAAGCCAAACGAAGCGCCCTTAACTACAGTCTGCCAATCACATTGAACAAAGCAGGTAAAGTCCTTTTTTATTGTTTCTGTGCTGTTTTTACATGATCATGACAGTATAGGATTTCCTGAGACAACTTTGAAAGAGGTATTGGATTGAATCCAGATGTTCAGAGGTTTGTCCTTCTTCCTTCAGGACCCCAGGCTGCCAGCGTGATGGATATTCCCACTCAAGAAGGTCCGAGCGCCAGTCGAGATTCAGCTCCTGTCTCATACCAGCTGAAGGTCAGTGAAGCTCGTTGGGTTGAAGCTTTTTTTTCTTACATGGCACCACTTTTCTAGAACAGTAAAATCAAACAAGGATAGAAGATGATTGAATGAAAAAACGAGGTTAACTGTTGGTTTTTGTTAAAGCAGTTAATTTTAATTAATATAGTTTTAAACACTTTAGATGCCCAAAAGCATCAAGATGAAAATTTTAACTTAAAAAGGTTGATTTTATTTGTTTGACTCTAAAAATAACTATGTGAAAGTAAGTCGTCTCCCTTCTACAGGAGTCATCCTACATTTTCAGAGACGGGATGCTTCCCCCTCACAGACAGATGTTCTACCAGCTCTGTGACCTAGAAGTGGACAGGTAGTCAGAATGAACTTCATCTTGTCTGCAGTTGCTAAACATCTCGGTTAAAAGGGTTTAATGTGCTTCTTTCTGTGTTCAGTATCAAGGAAGTGATCGAGATGAACACCGGTAGAGAGCAGGTCTGCGACGAGCGGGACGGTTGGTGTGTCCTCGGCACTACGGACAGACTGAGGGACATAATCTCAGCCATGATTAAAAAAGTTGTGAGGGCAAAGAAACCAGGTGTGGAACATGTTTTTCATCCTCACCTGTGTATTTATACATCAGCTGCTCCACTAAAATCAGTAAGAAGTTGGGATTTTTCTCTGAATGGTGTTAAATGTTTTCAGAATTTCTATAACTTGTCAATGTGTTTTACCAAAAACTTTTCCACTAGTTGTTCAGGGAGGGTGGAATAACTTGTTTAATTTGTAAAATGTGGGACACCCACAGCCGAATATCCAGTATTTCACTTTAACATTTTCCCCAAAACACGTCTGTAAACATCCTTAGAGGTTGATCCATATGGATTTTTCCACGGGCGACATTAGTGTATCCATTTTCTCATAAACTATACTAATTTCTTTATTTTTTATAACAGGTTTTATCTCACATGACAGAAATAAAACATGATTAATAAATATTTATTTAAAAGAATATTCGCAGTGAAAATAATGAGATTGTGTGCTGCAGCGAGGCAATTACATGAACAATGATTAGTTGTTTACAAGGTAGCAAATATAAGCAGATTAATTAATCAGCTGATTCAATCATTGGACTGATTAATTATTTAACCAATTAATTGTTTGATTAATCATTTGGCTTATTATTAACTACTTCGATTTCTTCTCATTTATTCTGAACTTCTGTGAAAGGTCACAATTCTGGAGGCTCAGATCATTTTTCCATTTTTTCCCACAAACGTCTTCAGTCCTCGTAACTGATATATAAATTATTCAAATAGAAATTATTTATGTCATTTTAATACAATTTATAAAAAGATCTAAAATGTTTCAGAATATTTGTCTTAAGTGCTGTTAATGAAATGTTTTTTAAAAGTTCTTTTAACCTCCTGCAGTAACAAAATTGTTTATTAAATATTATTTATTTTCCAGGTATCAGTGTCAAGTTTGAAATCACATTATTGTAATAAAGTGCTTTGTAGAAAACTTTATGACAGTTAAATATCATGACGGTAAGCTTTAACTTTTATAGAATGAATAAAGAGCTTCACGATAACCGTTTTGTTTAAATTTGTTTTAATTTAAAGGTTTTTCTGTTTGTAAATTTAGTTTCTGTTTTATCTGCAGGATTACCTGAAGTCCATCATAAGAGACGACGGGCAGGCGCAATTTTGAGCCACCAAGAACTACCAAGAGATGTGAAGGAAGATGATGATGATGATGAGGAGGAGGAAGGAAACAAAGAAGATGATGAGGAGGATGAGGAAGATGAATTTCAACCTTCTGAAGGAAGCGAAAATGAGATGGAGACGGAAATTCTTGATTATATGTGAGAAAACGGTCATTCATGGGATGTTTTATATGTTGTATCATATTTTTCCTGTTAAACACAATATATTTAATAAATCTGAATAAATAAAAGTATTTCTTGTGTATACATTTTCTGACTGTTAGTACTAACACTCAACCTGAAAATATTTCGAACCAATGAAATAAAATTCAAAATCATAATAGCTGCACCTAAATTTTGGAACAGTTTATCATCTCATATAAAATTCTGCACAAGTTTGAGAACTTTTAAATCTGCACTGAAAACCTGTTTCCTTTGGCTTTTAGCAAAGATTAAATTTTATAGCAGTGTTTCAATGATTGTGATTTCATCAGAACTTTTACATCATTTTATATTATTTTTATCCTGTTTTATTGTTGCTTTGAAATATTAATTTTATAGCACTTTGTTCAACCATGTTGTTTTAGATTGTGCTTTATAAATAAAGTTGACTAACAAATACCACATGTAGGTCTCGTATTCATGTTGTGTAGTTTGTATATTACAATAAAAATTATAGAACAACTGAAATTACTTTAATTAGCAAATAGATACTATTTATATGAAAATGAAAGTTTAATTTAGTGAAATTTTTATAGTTGGAGTAAATATTTGCACTTCCTGTTTGCCACGCATTTGAATTGGTTCAGAAAACTGAGACTAACTACTAAAAGTGGTTAAATATTTGAAACTTTGTGTCGCGTTGGACAGCTGTGTAAACTTTGGCTACCTGGTAATCAACAGCACAAGCTGGAAAAGAAAACTTTGAAAAGCTTGTTGTGTCTTTCGAGGTTTTTATCGAATATAAAAAGAGTCCTTTAGATGTTTTCTTCAGTTTTATTTGGTATTGCCTTATTAAACTGCTAAATACCTTAAGAACGTCTTTGTGGTAAATAAAAATCCATTTAAAGTAGTTAAACTGTTGAAATTTGAAAAGGTTTGATATGTTTTTATACTCTTGTTATTTTGTGGTTTACATAATTTAACCTTGGAAATTTGGCTTTATGAAGACTTTTCCATGTACGACACATGGAAAAGATAAACCTATCACATGTCCATTTTATTACATAAGCCAGTTTCCATCAAGGTATCACCTGACATGTGATTTTGGCTGAATTTGGTAAAATTACATGGCATCACTCTATTTATTTTATATTTTTTACAAAATATGAAGGCTCCAGGTTGTTCTGAGTTCAACTCATTTCCTTCCTTGTTGAAACAGTGAAAACTTTTCCTTTGTCATCATTTGATGAGAAATGTCTGAGTTATTTAAAATAATCCAAACACATGAGTTGGTTAATTATTATGTAACAGTGAGAAAAGCAGCTCATGTGTTGCTCACTTGTCAGATGTTTTTAGGGGCGGGTCTTCTTTATAAAAGGTTGGCCGACAATCAGCTGGGTTCTCACACCTTATTCCTGATGGCATTGCTAGGGATTTTGGTTGCTGTTGCAGTGTTGCTGGAAACAGTCTCTGCCGCCTCTGTAAGTGACTTAAAAAATTATTTAATGTCAAAAAGTTTAATATCACATAAGTTGCATGATGTAAAGTTTGGTATTTTCTCTAAATTGTGCATTTTTTGTGCAATTTAGACATAAAAATAAACTATAATGGAACTCTAAGATTTTTTTCCTCTTTTTTGTATGATTTTTTTTCATAGCTCGGGGTTGTTCACACCGAGGGAGGGATGGTGGAGGGTAAAAAGATCTGGCTTGGATTATTCCGTAGCATGGATGTTTTCAAAGGCATTCCCTTCGCTGCCATGCCTGGAAGGTTTGAGAAGCCAAAGCGTCACCCAGGCTGGGACGGTGTGTAAACACACATGATTTTTCACCTCTTTTACAATCAAGCAGCTCTAAAAAGTTTCACTGGTATACCTAAAAAAGCCTTTTTTTATGCTAAATCACAATTTCATAATTAGATGGCATCTGCTATTATAATAGAAGCTTTGATTTCCACTCTCAGGTCCAATCTGTCTGATTGAGTGACCAATAACAGACAATACAATAAAAATGTATTTTATCTTACTTCAGTTTACTATTTGAACAGTTTTTAATCTTCATCTATTAGAAATGTGTGTGTGAAAGCTACAGAGCTGTTGGACAATATAATACATTCCATTGATCTATTATTTGTTGGTATGTATTTGAGTGTCTATGTTTAATGATGTATATGTGGGAGTTGTAGATGTCTTTATGTGGTACTATGGTTACATGTGTATACGTATGTGTATATTTATGTATATAGGTATAGTTGTGTGTGTGTAAATGTAGGTAGGTGCGGGTGTGATCATATTGCTGGTTTAGAGTGTGTGAGAGTCCTCGCTCATGTATTCAGGTATTCTGAAAGCCAAAGAGTACAGAAACAGATGTCTTCAACTCAACCTTCTCATGAATGACGTCAGAGGTAGTGAAGACTGTCTTTACCTCAACATCTGGGTTCCTCATGGTAGCAAAGGTAAAAACTTTGAGTTACTTACAGGGTGTTACCAAAATCAGAATGAGACTACAGCTTTCTTTGCACCTGTTAGTGTCCACCAATCTGCCTGTCATGGTTTGGCTCTATGGAGGAGGTTTCCTGGTTGGAGGGTCGATGGGTGCAAACTTCCTGGATAACTATCTCTACAGTGGGCAGGAAATCTCAGACAGAGGAAATGTTATTGTGGTGACTCTTGGCTATCGTGTAGGAACTCTGGGCTTCCTGAGCACAGGAGACTCCGGTTTACCTGGTAGGTACTTGGGAAGAACAATTGGTCCATTAAATCAATCCTTTTTCCTGTAAACATCACTATTTTGGATATTTTCCAGGAAATTATGGTCTGTGGGACCAGCAGGCTGCTATCGCCTGGGTGCACCGAAACATTCGTGCATTTGGCGGAAACCCTGATAACATCACCATCTTTGGGGAATCTGCAGGGGGAGCAAGTGTTAATCTCCAGGTGAGGCTGTTATTCATTGCATCAAGCAAATTTTGAAGGAACGTGGATGTATTGAAATATGTTTGACTGTGTTTACTCTCAGATCCTCACTCCTCACAACAAAGGGCTTTTCAAGCGAGCCATCTCCCAGAGTGGCGTTGCTCTATGTCCATGGGCAATCAACAGAAACCCCCGAAGATATGCTGAAGAGGTGCAGAACTCTGGCATGTTTTCATGAACATAATCAAATAAATGGTTTATATTTTCAGTGATTGCAAAGTTTGAAACTTGTTTCCAGGTTGCTCTGAAAGTCAACTGCCCTACTGATAAGAATATGGCTGCCTGTCTGAAGATGACCGATCCTGTACTCCTGACAAAAGCGGGAACTCTCAATCTGTCTAGCTCTCCTGACAGTAAGTTCCACTGTCAGACTCATTTCAGATGAGATCAAAAACATGATGTTAGCACTGGTGATTTGTCTGTTTGCATTTGTCAGGTCCTCTTGTCTATAACCTGGTCCTGTCTCCGGTGATTGATGGTGACTTCCTGCCTGATGATCCTCACAACCTGTTCCACAATGCCGCTGGAATCGACTACCTGGCTGGTGTAAATGACATGGATGGACATATCTTTACTGGCTCTGATGTTCCATCAGTCAACTCTCATCTGGTGGACACCCCAATGTGCGTTCATGTTTCGTATCAACCGATCCAAACTGGGTTTATCCTGAATAGTGTGCTACTTGTTTTATGATGCAGGCATTGGGTGTTTTACCTGACATATGTATGAATACTTTTCTCTTCCAGTGAAGATGTCAAAAGTCTCTTGGGTGCCTTGACCAGAGAGAAAGGCAAGCTTGGTATGGAAAATGCCTTCTCCACATACTCCTTTGAATGGGGATCTAGTCCCAGCAGGGAGGACGTCAAGAAAACTGTTGTAGCCATTGAAACAGACTATATATTCCTGATTCCCACCCAGGCTGCACTTTATCTTCATGCTGCCAATGCCACGTGAGAATAAGTTCTTTGGTCTTTGGTTCTACATTAGACGTGGGGTCATGTGGAGTAGTTATGATCAGTCACTGTCTTACCTGCAGTAGACAGCAGTCGGCCCCAGTATAAAGAATCCCAGAGGAATTCAGGTATGAGTCAGGCTAACAGCTACTTGGAATTAAACTAACTGTTCCTTCTCAGAGGAGATTAAGTTACTATGAGTCATGCTATTAGTTGCTGTGAAGCTAAGAAATTTTCAAACACAAGCTAACGGCATTAAAACTGAATTTTCATGTTCCAAACCAGCTCACATCGTCCAGGTGGTTTGAGTAAACATTATGTTTAGTGGTTTTACAATCTACACCTTTTATTTGCAATAAGTGTTTATATTTATGCTATTTTTCATCTGCTTACAGTGTTATGAAATTTATCCTGACCTCATTAGTTGATTTGATTTTCATAGAGGAATGCAAGAAGAAAGCCTGTAGTGTTTGAGGGATCTTTCTTAATCTGCTCATACACTGATAATATCCTGTCATATAGAAGACAAGATTATTTGGTTCCATCAAACTAAATCTGAGTGTGCAGCATTGTCATTCCTGATTTGATTACGCTCCTGAATCTCCTGTACTAACCTGGTTAAAAGAAACATTGTTATTCTTTTGTTTTTAATCTGGGTGGTGTATATTCTTATCAGAATATACAGAAATAGACTGCTCATGATAACTCCACATAACTCTATCTATCTATCTATCTATCTATCTATCTATCTATCTATCTATCTATCTATCTATCTATCTATCTATCTATCTATCTATCTATCTATCTATCTATCTATCTATCTATCTATCTATCTATCTATCTATCTATCTATCTATCTATCTATCTATCTATCCATCCATCCATCCATCCATCCATCCATCCATCCATCCATCCATCCATCCATCCATCCATCCATCCATCCATCCATCCATCCATCTATAAAACATTCCATGTAGTTAAGCTTTTATTGTTTTATTTTTTCACCTAAGAACGGGACGCACCTACTCGTACCTGTTCTCTGAGCCCAACCGTTTGGGAGGTCTTACCAAGCCCTTCCCCAGCTGGTTGGGAGCTGACCATGCGGACGACCTGCAGTACGTGTTTGGAAAGCCTTTCAGCACGCCACTGGGCTACTGGCCACGCCATCGTAATGTGTCCAAATACATGATTGCTTACTGGACCAACTTTGCCAAAACTGGGTATAATTAAGAGACAAAATACAAATACTGATTTGCAAAATACAGAAATAGAACACTGTATCATTTATTTATTTTCTTATTGTTTGCATTTACAGAGACCCTAACAAAGGTGACTTGAGTGTGCCTGTTACCTGGCCATCGTTCACCTCCACTGGACACCAGTTCCTGGAGATCCATGCTAAGATGGACAAGAGCTATGTAGGACAGAAAATGAGGATGCGTTTTGTGAACTTCTGGACCAGTGTCCTGCCCAACCTTCCTGAGATCACCTCAGAATAAAGAGCTTGTGCACTCAAGAGTGTAGATTTATAAAAATAAATGTAAGAAAGTTGCAAAAGTATTTTTCTTGATTTTATTTATCTAATCATGTTAGAATTTATATGTTAACTCCCATGAACATAACGTCTGCATATGACACCTTTATATGGTTAAAAATGAAAGATTGAACCATAAAAGCTTGAGACTGTAATTATATTTGTTTGCGAACTTGGCAACAAAGAATAAAATATAGAGCAGTACAATAACATCTCATTATTGTACTGCTGTCTTCAGTTACACAGACATAGCAGCAGCTGGCGCTAAAGATTAAGCAAAACTCTCAAGCCAACATTTATCATTTTTCCAATTTTTTTTTTTTAACTCTAGATTCTGACAAGTTGTATTTGTGCACCAGTTAAAAATTTTAGAGCATGAAGCTAAAATAGAATGCTAATAAAAATCTTATTTCAATGTTTAAACACAATAAGGAGAGATGATTTGAAACAAAAATAAAAAGTATGTTTTAACAATTATTTTCTGAGCTATGATTTCTCTAAGCAATCATCAGAAATAATAAAAGTACCAATTTGTCCAATTTAATCCATTTTTAATCAGATTTACATGAAAAATTCCACACATATTCTTGTATCATCACTGTGATGCTGCAATCAAAAGCATCAGAAACACACACAGTTTCCCACAGTAATAATCTGGACTTTAGATAAAGCTGGTCAACTCTGCTCTGTTTACTTTGGAGAAGTGATACCAAAATTTCCTGTTAACAGGAGCAGCGACAACCCTGTTACTCATCTGTACTCAGACACAGTGTTTCTGAAACATCAAATAACTAATTACAACCCAAAATATCAGGTATAATCATGTTTGGACATGCAGCAGCAAGGAGAACAACAAGAATCACTAAAAGCGAATGCTTGGATAAATTATCTGAAGTACATTCAGATTTTTTCTTCCTTATATGTTTGCATTCACATGTTGTGATTGTGAATATTAAGCCTGGAAATTACATTAAAACCTCACATTTAATAGTTAAACTTTCACTGCAGTCTGACAGCAGTATATTATTTATTTATCATGTTTGATGTTGTACTATATATATATATATATAGATACAGATGTGTGTATCTCAGTCCAGAAAAGTGCAGTATTTGGAACAGCTAAAATACTGCGCAGGGCCCTCAAGCTCCCAGGCCTCTAGTAGATGACCTGAGCTTGGAACGGGAAAACTCCGCCCAGTGGCAAGAGGGGATTTTTTTTTATATATATATGCTCCCAGTTACAGTTACATTGCAAATTAATCTTAAGTGTGACATTTATTATTGTTATTCTGGTTTGTCAATGTCACAGTGTCCCAGAACAACTCTGCTTGGAGTCAGAATGTCGACTGAGGTTTTAAAAACATGCAGATATTTGATGATATTGCTGTCTTAACTACTACTGAGATCTGCCAGAGAGATACCTAAAAGTACAAGGATGATAGTTGATACTTTGTAAAAAAAATCCAGATCCTTTCTGAACCATTTAAACTGCATTATCATTGTCAAAATAAAATTTACAGCTATCAGTCATCCAGTTCCTTGTTTTATTAAAAGTAAAATTCCCCTCTTGCAGGAACACTGATAAACATGACTTTCATTTGCAATTTTTGGCTTCCACAAAAGCCCTTAAGTTGGATTTTAAGATCCTAATTTATTCTTGGGTGTAATGTGCTATGAAGGTAAAACCGCACTCTCAGGGACGACAATTAGTTGAGACTTGAAAATCCAGTTGTGTTTTATATTGATGAACCCTTTCATCCCATCAGTGAGAGAAAAATGAGTTTCAAACCATGTTTTGAGAAATTAAAGAACACAAAAAGTAAAGAAATTTGATCCATTAATCCATACTTTGTTGTATGTCAGAAGGTCATTTAACCTGAGAAGCTTCACCAAACGAGACAGTAGCAGGACAAGCTTTTTGGTACTAGAAGAAATACTCAACTCTGCTGCTTGACCTACAAATTGATTTTTTGCATAAATTTGGCAAAATTTAAAGTTTTGATGAAGATATTCACACACTTCAGTGTTTTTGCTGTTAAATATTATATAATATTTCTGTTTTGTTAAAGTTTGTCTTGTTTGTTTCATGTTTTATTTCCCTAAATGTGAGTTCTTTGTAATGATTTACTTTTCTTAATGTTTTATTTTGTTAAGGCTTCCCTTTTGAATCTATTTCCTGTTTCATTTTTGCACCTGCTTCTCGTTTCCAGTCAGCCCAGTTTCCTTTCTTAATACCTGCCAGTTCTTTACCTGTTTGCATGTCCTGCCTGTGTTTCTCCTTGTACTCCAGTTTAGTCTGATTACTTTGCATTATTCTGCCAGAAGCTGCAGTTTCTGTAAACATCTTCTAGTTTAGCTTTGAGTTGAGATTAAAATCCAGCCATCATTTAGTCTCAGCATGAGGCCGTTTTGATATTTATTATCTGTGATATAATTTTCCTTTAAAAAGTGGTTGAATCATCTGATTTATATATTTAGATTTCAGATGAGTTTGTGTTCTAAGTTATCAGCTCTAACCGCATATCTTGCAGAATTAGGCCACATTTTGCAGAAAACTGCTGAGTGACAGGGAAATAATAAAATCTTCCTGAGGCCATACGGTTGGAATCTACGACAACATGGTGGTTTCTTGCAGTTTTTAGCTGTTACTATCGGATCAAATCCTATTTCTGAACACAATGAAAACTGTCTGATCTCTTTTTATAAATTGTTTCCTACAAGTCACATAAATTTACAAATTAAAAATACAAAACTTCACTACATGTAAAGAAATTACTTCTATTGCATTTGTATTTTCTTGCATTCAAGCCTGAAATTAAAGTTGATCTTTAAAGATTTGTAACTTGATTTAAGTGACATGTTTCATGTCAGGGATGCTGAATATGGGAGTGTCAAGAACATTAAGTCAACGGGATTGTTGCCAATTTCTCTAGGCAAAACTGCTCCTTGATCTGGACGAGTTCCACTATGTGATGAAATTTTATGCCAAAGTGTAATGTTCACTTTGTCTACTTTTAGAGGTACTGAAGCTTTTAGTTTTTATTAGAATACTTTAGACCATCATAATTGTTTAAATGAAGTAATGGAAACAAGTCCAAAACCTGGCAATCCATGTTCTATTTCTATTCTAAGGTCACTGACAACATTTCACCTCTCGTTAAGAAAACTTTACATATTTTTGCAAAATTTTCTGGAAAAAAGTAACTTTTTCCAAATAATCTATTTGGAACTTTAATTGGCAGGTACATTTTGCAGTTTAAATTATATAAGTATTTCAAATCTATAATGGATCTAATAATAACTTAGATTCCTGTCTTATTCCACACATAATAAATAATAATATATTTGTGTATACAAATGATAATAAATTACAATAATATAATTGATATACATTAAACACCTGTAAAAAGTCATTTAATTTACAGTAAAAGTAATATGCTGTTTATCACAATTTTTTTTTAATTACCAATGTTTCTGTAAAAACTACAGTAAAACTGTAACTACAAATTTATAAAGTGATTGGTGTTGCCATGGTAACACAAAATGCCACAGAGCCATGACAGTACACCTCTGGAGAGCAATCCAATCACATGATATGTGGAATTTTACATTCACTATCATCATTGAGAGGCAGGGGGTTTTGTAAATACTGTTACCATGGCAACTGGAAATGCCACGAAACCATGATGGTGCACATCTGGTTCAATATAATTGTACAGATGCCCATTGTTTCCATAAAATCAGTGTTGTAGTGTCAACAGATGGGTGCGTGAAGTAAAATACCACAAGCTGTAAAATTATTTCTACAGAACTCATTGCAGCTAACCAGACCTTCACTGTGACTAATGAATGAATGAACAACTAAATGAGTTCTAACCACATTTCCATTTTTCCAAGTCACACCAGGTGTGTTTGGACAAGTCAGGAGGAGTTACATTTTTGGGAAAACCAGTATTAGAGGTGTAGAGTAAAAGAATAAGAAATTGATTTGAGACCAATGGAATGCATTACTTTGCATTGGTCTCCATAAGTGGTTATCCAGGTTTTATTCAGGTGACGCAAACAAGTAAATGTGAAATTTCCAAGTTAATCCTAAAGTTTTAAAGTGTGGATCGAACAATACAAGCAACAATCATTTAAAAAATACACAAAAAATGATAATTTTGCCTCACTTGTAGTTATTTCTTTTGTAATAGTTAATCTACTCGGATTTGTATGGTTTTGTTTTTTCATAAAAAAATGACAAATTAAAAAGTAGCTAAGTGTTACGAGACTGTTTGTTTTCTAGGTTTAATAAACACGTCATTTCTTTAGTGTTTACAAGTGTCTCAGATTGGGAACAAATTTTGTGCTTTTGAATAAATAAAAAAAAAAGATTAGAACAGAAAACAACATATGTCCAATCTGTGTTTTATAATTTAATATTCAAAACATCATCATAACATCAAAACATTCAAAGAGATAAAGTGAAAAGTGTTTTTGATTGTAAATTCAAACAACTGATAGGCTAAATATTTCAGATTGAGCCTTTTCAGTGACGTCACCAAACCTGATGATGCAATAAAATCTGATATAGATCAAAGTTGATCTAAAGCATGTTTGAGTTCCAAAGGGGGGCATTATTTATAATATTTATTTACAGATTTAAGATTGACAACATTCCGTTTTGATCAGTTAAAGTTTAAAAAGCAGGAAATGTAATTGATATGCAGCTTGTTGTAGGATGAGACGCAGCAGCTTGTGGAAAGCATCCCAAAGGAACTGCCTTCTGAGCAGTGGGTCGGACCCAGGACCAGGTGTGGCTTATGTAAATCTGTTTCCAAAGAGTCTGAGACGCGTTGTGAAACTTCGATGACGGGCAGGTGCTTCTGTCAGTCAGAGACACTTCAGGTCCAGAGGTCGGTATGTCTAGTTCTGCTGCTGCTGTTGTTGTTGGACTGGGACTGGGTGCCATTCTGATGGCGCATTGCGCAGATCTGGTCCACCTGACACCGGAAGATCCGGGGGTCCGAGCTGCTGCAGAGCGCGCTGTACTCTGCATCCTGGCTGGAGTTTCCTTCCTGGCTGTGATCTGGTTGTATCGGCTGCTCTTCTGTCCCTTGGAGCTGCTCCGAACACCTGATGACGTGGGATACATCACAGAGAAAGGTCGTAACAAAGCGCGTGCAGCAAACAAGGTGCGCCGGTGGAGGAAAGTCGGGGAAGTCCCCCCGGTGTACCCGAACGGCTGGTACCGGGTTCTGGACTCCCACATGCTGAACAGAGGAGAGGCCAAAAGTGTTTCTGTTTTTGGTATGACACTTTTTCAGTGTTTGGATTTCTAATGTTATAAAAACTGACGTTCAAATATTTTTGGTTAAAGTTTTTGACTCATTTAGACATTTTAAAAATGCTAAATTGTCCCAATTTCTTGTTTTTGGCCTTAACGTGAAAATATTCAAATATGTTAATGATTTCTAATCCCCCTGAGCCAATTAACTCAGCCCACCCACACCTGATCAATGAATCCTTCTAACTCAGGTTCAATAAGTTCTACATTTGACTGACACATCAAACAGTTTCAAGGTGTTACTGAAACACGCAGCACGTTTTTTAAATAATCTTTTTGCCCTGCAGCTTCCAGATTGAGATTAACCCACTCAGTCATGAATATAAGAAGCTGAGCAAGAAATTATTAGAAATTAAACATCTTGTTTTCTGTTGCTAATTTTACACTTGAGATATAAACAGTGTGTTTTCTGTCTCATGGAATTTTACAAAAAGCAGATTTTGAGAAAGCTGCCAAACTTTCCACAGGCTTTGTTTTTTTTCTTTTTTTCTTTTTGAATATTCTTGTTGTCCTCCCAGAAATGTTGCCAAGAGACAAACTCCTTTTACGAGCCCATACATTTTACACACAATGGTTCTTGTTTGGTGCTTGGAGACGCTGGCTGAAAGCCTCGCATCCTTCATGCAGCCTTTCATCTGCATGTTTGATTTGGAGGTTTCATGGTGTTGTGGTTAAAAAGAACAGGTGTGGCTGCATGTAACAGCTTTATGAAATTATGGTTTTAAATGGAGGTTATCGAGTTTAATTACAAAACAGATTTCCATTTTTTTCATTAACTTTATCTGCATGAAAATCTTAAGCTGAGAACATTATCTGTCATCTCATTTCCGAAAATTGGTCACACATTTTGATTCATGCTATAAAAAGTTTCAAAAGCTTTAATTAAGCCATGTCTGTCTCTGTCCAGTTTGATGTGAAGACACCAAAAGAATTATAATATTTCATGCTGCTCGTCTGTGATCATAATCAGATCTGTCATTCACAGTTTGTTATTCTCATCATGGTTTGTGGCTTGGCTGTTTGATCATTTCAGAGTTACTTTGAGCTTGAGTTCAAAAAGGGTTTCAAAGAGGGTGTGAAGCTTTCATGTATCTGTCACATCATCTAAAAAACATCAGCAAACAGCCTGTATGAACAAACATAAATCCACCCATGCAAAGAGAATCCTGCTCTCGTACAGGAAATGATGGAGGTGATGGTCAGTTTCACTCTGATTCTTCTTCTTCTGATAAATTTAAAAGTTATGAATAATACAGCAGAGTGTTTGTAAGTTTTTACAATCCAAACAGCTTCACATTTCTCAGTTTTTAGCAAATGATGAATCCAAAATACAAAAAAAAAAAAAAATTAAAGAAAGCACAATTTTCTGAGCATTTAATAACATATCTGCGCCTCTGTGTCTCGAGCCTTTTCATAGCAGCTGATTATAGTAAGAGCACTAAATATTCTTTTCTATATAGAGTCTTTGTGTGTTAAGGTTGTCTCAACTGTCACTCAAAAACCTTTAAAAAAAATCCTGCAAACTAGCACACAGAGCTCAGACTAGCACACAGACTAGCACACAGAGCTCAGACTAGCACACAGAGCTCAGACTAGCACACAGACTAGCACACAGAGCTCAGACTAGCACACAGAGGTCAGACTAGCACACAGAGCTCAGACTAGCACACAGAGCTCAGACTAGCACACAGAGCTCAGACTAGCACACAGAGGTCAGACTAGCACACAGAGCTCAGACTAGCACACAGACTAGCACACAGACTAGTACACAGAGGTCAGACTAGCACACAGACTAGCACACAGACTAGCACACAGAGGTCAGACTAGCACACAGAGCTCAGACTAGCACACAGACTAGCACACAGAGCTCAGACTAGCACACAGACTAGCACACAGAGCTCAGACTAGCACACAGAGGTCAGACTAGCACACAGAGGTCAGACTAGCACACAGAGCTCAGACTAGCACACAGACTAGCACACAGAGCTCAGATTAGCACACAGAGGTCAGACTAGCACACAGAGCTCAGACTAGCACACAGAGGTCAGACTAGCACACAGAGCTCAGCCTAGCACACAGACTAGCACACAGAGCACAGACTAGCACACAGACTAGCACACAGAGGTCAGACTAGCACACAGAGGTCAGACTAGCACACAGAGCTCAGACTAGCACACAGACTAGCACACAGAGCTCAGACTAGCACACAGAGCTCAGACTAGCACACAGACTAGCACACAGAGCTCAGACTAGCACACAGAGCTCAGACTAGCACACAGAGCTCAGACTAGCACACAGAGCTCAGACTAGCACACAGAGGTCAGACTAGCACACAGAGCTCAGACTAGCACACAGACTAGCACACAGAGCTCAGATTAGCACACAGATTAGCACATAGAGCTCAGACTAGCACACAGAGCTCAGACTAGCACACAGACTAGCACACAGAGCTCAGACTAGCACACAGAGGTCAGACTAGCACACAGAGCTCAGACTAGCACACAGACTAGCACACAGAGCTCAGATTAGCACACAGATTAGCACATAGAGCTCAGATTAGCACATAGAGCTCAGACTAGCACACAGAGCTCAGATTAGCACACAGAGGTCAGACTAGCACACAGAGCTCAGACTAGCACACAGAGGTCAGACTAGCACACAGAGCTCAGACTAGCACACAGAGCTCAGAATAGCACACAGATTAGCACATAGAGCTCAGACTAGCACACAGAGCTCAGACTAGCACACAGACTAGCACACAGAGCTCAGATTAGCACACAGAGGTCAGACTAGCACACAGAGGTCAGACTAGCACACAGAGCTCAGACTAGCACACAGAGCTCAGACTAGCACACAGAGGTCAGACTAGCACACAGACTAGCACATAGAGCTCAGACTAGCACACAGAGGTCAGACTAGCACACAGAGCTCAGACTAGCACACAGAGCTCAGACTAGCACACAGAGCTCAGACTAGCACACAGAGGTCAGACTAGCACACAGACACAGACTAGCACACAGAGCACCGACTAGCACACAGACTAGCACACAGAGCTCAGACTAGCACACAGACTAGCACACAGAGCTCAGACTAGCACACAGAGGTCAGACTAGCACACAGAGCTCAGACTAGCACACAGACTAGCACACAGAGCTCAGACTAGCACACAGAGGTCAGACTAGCACACAGAGCTCAGACTAGCACACAGAGCTCAGACTAGCACACAGCGCTCAGATTAGCACACAGATTAGCACATAGAGCTCAGACTAGCACACAGAGCTCAGACTAGCACACAGAGGTCAGACTAGCACACAGAGGTCAGACTAGCACACAGAGCTCAGACTAGCACACAGACTAGCACACAGAGCTCAGACTAGCACACAGACTAGCACACAGAGCTCAGACTAGCACACAGAGCTCAGACTAGCACACAGAGCTCAGACTAGCACACAGAGCTCAGATTAGCACACAGATTAGCACATAGAGCTCAGACTAGCACACAGAGCTCAGACTAGCACACAGAGTAGCACAGAGAGCTCAGACTAGCACACAGACTAGCACACAGAGCTCAGACTAGCACACAGAGGTCAGACTAGCACACAGAGGTCAGACTAGCACACAGAGCTCAGATTAGCACACAGATTAGCACATAGAGCTCAGACTAGCACACAGAGCTCAGACTAGCACACAGACTAGCACACAGAGCTCAGACTAGCACACAGAGCTCAGACTAGCACACAGACTAGCACACAGAGCTCAGATTAGCACACAGAGGTCAGACTAGCACACAGAGCTCAGACTAGCACACAGAGGTCAGACTAGCACACAGAGCTCAGACTAGCACACAGACTAGCACACAGAGCTCAGACTAGCACACAGACTAGCACACAGAGCTCAGATTAGCACACAGAGCTCAGACTAGCACACAGAGCTCAGACTAGCACACAGAGCTCAGATTAGCACACAGATTAGCACATAGAGCTCAGACTAGCACACAGAGCTCAGACTAGCACACAGACTAGCACACAGAGGTCAGACTAGCACACAGAGCTCAGACTAGCACACAGAGCTCAGACTAGCACACAGAGCTCAGACTAGCACACAGAGCTCAGATTAGCACACAGATTAGCACATAGAGCTCAGACTAGCACACAGAGCTCAGATTAGCACACAGATTAGCACATAGAGCTCAGACTAGCACACAGAGCTCAGATTAGCACACAGAGGTCAGACTAGCACACAGAGGTCAGACTAGCACACAGAGCTCAGACTAGCACACAGACTAGCACACAGAGCTCAGATTAGCACACAGAGGTCAGACTAGCACACAGAGCTCAGACTAGCACACAGAGGTCAGACTAGCACACAGAGCTCAGAATAGCACACAGATTAGCACATAGAGCTCAGACTAGCACACAGAGCTCAGACTAGCACACAGACTAGCACACAGAGCTCAGACTAGCACACAGAGCTCAGACTAGCACACAGAGGTCAGACTAGCACACAGAGCTCAGATTAGCACACAGATTAGCACATAGAGCTCAGACTAGCACACAGACTAGCACACAGCGCTCAGATTAGCACACAGATTAGCACATAGAGCTCAGATTAGCACATAGAGCTCAGACTAGCACACAGAGCTCAGATTAGCACACAGATTAGCACATAGAGCTCAGACTAGCACACAGAGCTCAGACTAGCACACAGAGGTCAGACTAGCACACAGAGGTCAGACTAGCACACAGAGCTCAGACTAGCACACAGACTAGCACACAGAGCTCAGACTAGCACACAGAGCTCAGACTAGCACACAGAGCTCAGACTAGCACACAGAGGTCAGACTAGCACACAGAGCTCAGATTAGCACACAGATTAGCACATAGAGCTCAGACTAGCACACAGAGCTCAGACTAGCACACAGACTAGCACACAGAGCTCAGATTAGCACACAGAGGTCAGACTAGCACACAGAGCTCAGACTAGCACACAGAGGTCAGACTAGCACACAGAGCTCAGACTAGCACACAGACTAGCACACAGAGCTCAGATTAGCACATAGAGGTCAGACTAGCACACAGAGCTCAGATTAGCACACAGATTAGCACATAGAGCTCAGAATAGCACACAGAGCTCAGACTAGCACACAGAGCTCAGATTAGCACACAGATTAGCACATAGAGCTCAGACTAGCACACAGAGCTCAGACTAGCACACAGACTAGCACACAGAGCTCAGACTAGCACACAGAGCTCAGACTAGCACACAGACTAGCACACAGAGCTCAGACTAGCACACAGACTAGCACACAGAGCTCAGACTAGCACACAGAGGTCAGACTAGCACACAGAGCTCAGACTAGCACACAGAGGTCAGACTAGCACACAGAGCTCAGACTAGCACACAGACTAGCACACAGAGCTCAGACTAGCACACAGAGCTCAGACTAGCACACAGAGCTCAGATTAGCACACAGATTAGCACATAGAGCTCAGACTAGCACATAGAGCTCAGACTAGCACACAGAGCTCAGACTAGCACACAGAGGTCAGACTAGCACACAGAGCTCAGACTAGCACACAGACTAGCACACAGAGCTCAGATTAGCACACAGATTAGCACATAGAGCTCAGACTAGCACACAGAGCTCAGATTAGCACACAGATTAGCACACAGAGGTCAGACTAGCACACAGAGCTCAGACTAGCACACAGAGCTCAGACTAGCACACAGAGCTCAGACTAGAACACAGAGCTCAGATTAGCACACAGATTAGCACATAGAGCTCAGACTAGCACACAGAGCTCAGACTAGCACACAGACTAGCACACAGAGCTCAGATTAGCACACAGAGGTCAGACTAGCACACAGAGGACAGACTAGCACTCAGACTAGCACACAGAGCTCAGATTAGCACACAGATTAGCACATAGAGCTCAGATTAGCACACAGAGCTCAGACTAGCACACAGACTAGCACACAGAGCTCAGACTAGCACACAGAGCTCAGACTAGCACACAGAGCTCAGACTAGCACACAGAGCTCAGATTAGCACACAGATTAGCACATAGAGCTCAGACTAGCACACAGAGCTCAGACTAGCACACAGACTAGCACACAGAGCTCAGACTAGCACACAGAGGTCAGACTAGCACACAGAGCTCAGACTAGCACACAGAGCTCAGACTAGCACACAGAGCTCAGATTAGCACACAGATTAGCACATAGAGCTCAGACTAGCACACAGAGCTCAGACTAGCACACAGACTAGCACACAGAGCTCAGACTAGCACACAGAGCTCAGACTAGCACACAGCTACCACACAGAGCTCAGACTAGCACACAGAGCTCAGATTAGCACACAGATTAGCACATAGAGGTCAGACTAGCACACAGAGCTCAGACTAGCACACAGACTAGCACACAGAGCTCAGATTAGCACACAGAGGTCAGACTAGCACACAGAGCTCAGACTAGCACACAGAGCTCAGATTAGCACACAGAGGTCAGACTAGCACACAGAGGTCAGACTAGCACACAGAGCTCAGATTAGCACACAGATTAGCACATAGAGCTCAGACTAGCACACAGAGCTCAGACTAGCACACAGACTAGCACACAGAGCTCAGACTAGCACACAGAGGTCAGACTAGCACACAGAGCTCAGACTAGCACACAGAGCACAGACTAGCACACAGAGCTCAGACTAGCACACAGACTAGCACACAGAGGTCAGACTAGCACACAGAGCTCAGACTAGCACACAGCTAGCACACAGAGGTCAGACTAGCACACAGAGGTCAGACTAGCACACAGAGCTCAGACTAGCACACAGACTAGCACACAGAGCTCAGATTAGCACACAGAGGTCAGACTAGCACACAGAGCTCAGACTAGCACACAGAGGTCAGACTAGCACACAGAGCTCAGACTAGCACACAGACTAGCACACAGAGCTCAGATTAGCACACAGATTAGCACATAGAGCTCAGACTAGCACACAGAGCTCAGACTAGCACACAGACTAGCACACAGAGCTCAGACTAGAACACAGAGCTCAGACTAGCACACAGACTAGCACACAGAGCTCAGACTAGCACACAGAGCTCAGACTAGCACACAGAGCTCAGATTAGCACACAGATTAGCACATAGAGCTCAGACTAGCACACAGAGCTCAGATTAGCACACAGATTAGCACATAGAGCTCAGACTAGCAACAGAGCTCAGACTAGCACACAGACTAGCACACAGAGCTCAGACTAGCACACAGCGCTCAGACTAGCACACAGAGCTCAGACTAGCACACAGAGCTCAGATTAGCACATAGAGCTCAGATTAGCACATAGAGCTCAGACTAGCACACAGAGCTCAGACTAGCACACAGAGCTCAGACTAGCACACAGAGCTCAGATTAGCACACAGATTAGCACACAGAGCTCAGATTAGCACATAGAGCTCAGACTAGCACACAGAGCTCAGATTAGCACACAGATTAGCACATAGAGCTCAGACTAGCACACAGAGCTCAGATTAGCACACAGACTAGCACACAGAGCTCAGACTAGCACACAGAGGTCAGACTAGCACACAGAGCTCAGCCTAGCACACAGACTAGCACACAGAGCTCAGATTAGCACACAGATTAGCACATAGAGCTCAGATTAGCACATAGCACACAGAGGTCAGACTAGCACACAGAGCTCAGACTAGCACACAGACTAGCACACAGACTAGTACACAGAGGTCAGACTAGCACACAGACTAGCACACAGACTAGCACACAGAGGTCAGACTAGCACACAGAGCTCAGACTAGCACACAGACTAGCACACAGAGCTCAGACTAGCACACAGACTAGCACACAGAGCTCAGACTAGCACACAGAGGTCAGACTAGCACACAGAGGTCAGACTAGCACACAGAGCTCAGACTAGCACACAGACTAGCACACAGAGCTCAGATTAGCACACAGAGCTCAGACTAGCACACAGACTAGCACACAGAGCTCAGACTAGCACACAGACTAGCACACAGAGCTCAGATTAGCACACAGAGGTCAGACTAGCACACAGAGCTCAGACTAGCACACAGAGGTCAGACTAGCACACAGAGCTCAGACTAGCACACAGACTAGCACACAGAGCTCAGATTAGCACATAGAGCTCAGACTAGCACACAGAGCTCAGATTAGCACACAGATTAGCACATAGAGCTCAGACTAGCACACAGAGCTCAGATTAGCACACAGAGGTCAGACTAGCACACAGAGCTCAGACTAGCACACAGACTAGCACACAGAGCTCAGACTAGCACACAGACTAGCACACAGAGCTCAGATTAGCACACAGAGGTCAGACTAGCACACAGAGCGCAGACTAGCACACAGAGCTCAGACTAGCACACAGAGGACAGACTAGCACACAGAGCTCAGACTAGCACACAGACTAGCACACAGACTAGCACACAGAGGTCAGACTAGCACACAGAGCTCAGACTAGCACACAGACTAGCACACAGAGCTCAGATTAGCACACAGAGGTCAGACTAGCACACAGAGGTCAGACTAGCACACAGAGCTCAGACTAGCACACAGACTAGCACACAGAGCTCAGACTAGCACACAGAGCTCAGACTAGCACACAGAGCTCAGATTAGCACACAGATTAGCACATAGAGCTCAGACTAGCACACAGAGCTCAGATTAGCACACAGATTAGCACATAGAGCTCAGATTAGCACATAGAGCTCAGACTAGCACACAGACTAGCACACAGACTAGCACACAGAGCTCAGACTAGCACACAGACTAGCACATAGAGCTCAGACTAGCACACAGAGGTCAGACTAGCACACAGACTAGCACACAGAGCTCAGACTAGCACACAGAGCTCAGACTAGCACACAGACTAGCACACAGAGCTCAGACTAGCACACAGACTAGCACACAGAGCTCAGACTAGCACACAGAGGTCAGACTAGCACACAGAGGTCAGACTAGCACACAGACTAGCACACAGAGCTCAGATTAGCACACAGAGCTCAGACTAGCACATAGAGCTCAGACTAGCACACAGAGCTCAGACTAGTACACAGAGGTCAGACTAGCACACAGACTAGCACACAGAGCTCAGATTAGCACACAGATTAGCACATAGAGCTCAGACTAGCACACAGAGCTCAGACTAGCACACAGACTAGCACACAGAGCTCAGACTAGCACACAGACTAGCACACAGAGCTCAGACTAGCACACAGAGGTCAGACTAGCACACAGAGCTCAGACTAGCACACAGAGGTCAGACTAGCACACAGAGCTCAGACTAGCACACAGACTAGCACACAGAGCTCAGATTAGCACACAGAGGTCAGACTAGCACACAGAGCTCAGACTAGCACACAGACTAGCACACAGAGCTCAGACTAGCACACAGACTAGCACACAGACTAGCACACAGAGCTCAGAATAGCACACAGCCTAGCACACAGACTAGCACACAGAGCACAGACTAGCACACAGAGCTCAGACTAGCACACAGAGCTCAGATTAGCACACAGAGCTCAGATTAGCACATAGAGCACAGACTAGCACACAGAGCTCAGACTAGCACACAGAGGTCAGACTAGCACACAGAGGTCAGACTAGCACACAGAGCTCAGACTAGCACACAGACTAGCACATAGAGCTCAGATTAGCACACAGAGCTCAGACTAGCACACAGACTAGCACCCAGCGCTCAGACTAGCACACAGAGCTCAGACTAGCACACAGAGCTCAGACTAGCACACAGAGCTCAGACTAGCACACAGACTAGCACACAGACTAGTACACAGAGGTCAGACTAGCACACAGACTAGCACACAGACTAGCACACAGAGCACAGACTAGCACACAGACTAGCACACAGACTAGCACACAGAGGTCAGACTAGCACACAGAGCTCAGACTAGCACACAGACTAGCACACAGAGCTCAGATTAGCACACAGAGGTCAGACTAGCACACAGAGGTCAGACTAGCACACAGAGCTCAGACTAGCACACAGACTAGCACACAGAGCTCAGATTAGCACACAGAGGTCAGACTAGCACACAGAGCTCAGACTAGCACACAGAGGTCAGACTAGCACACAGAGCTCAGACTAGCACACAGACTAGCACACAGAGCTCAGATTAGCACACAGATTAGCACATAGAGCTCAGATTAGCACATAGAGCTCAGACTAGCACACAGAGCTCAGATTAGCACACAGATTAGCACACAGAGCTCAGACTAGCACACAGAGCTCAGACTAGCACACAGAGCTCAGATTAGCACACAGAGCTCAGATTAGCACATAGAGCTCAGACTAGCACACAGAGCTCAGATTAGCACACAGATTAGCACATAGAGCTCAGACTAGCACACAGAGCTCAGATTAGCACACAGATTAGCACATAGAGCTCAGATTAGCACATAGAGCTCAGACTAGCACACAGAGCTCAGATTAGCACACAGATTAGCACATAGAGCTCAGACTAGCACACAGAGCTCAGACTAGCACACAGACTAGCACACAGAGCTCAGACTAGCACACAGAGCTCAGACTAGCACACAGAGCTCAGACTAGCACACAGAGGTCAGACTAGCACACAGAGCTCAGACTAGCACACAGACTAGCACACAGAGCTCAGATTAGCACATAGAGCTCAGACTAGCACACAGAGCTCAGATTAGCACACAGAGCTCAGATTAGCACATAGAGCTCAGACTAGCACACAGAGCTCAGACTAGCACACAGACTAGCACACAGAGCTCAGACTAGCACACAGAGCTCAGACTAGCACACAGAGCTCAGACTAGCACACAGAGCTCAGATTAGCACACAGAGCTCAGATTAGCACATAGAGCTCAGACTAGCACACAGAGCTCAGATTAGCACACAGAGCGCAGACTAGCACACAGAGCTCAGACTAGCACACAGAGCTCAGACTAGCACACAGAGGTCAGACTAGCACACAGAGCTCAGACTAGCACACAGACTAGCACACAGAGCTCAGATTAGCACACAGATTAGCACATAGAGCTCAGACTAGCACACAGAGCTCAGACTAGCACACAGACTAGCACACAGAGCTCAGACTAGCACACAGAGCTCAGACTAGCACACAGAGCTCAGATTAGCACACAGATTAGCACATA
This sequence comes from Pachypanchax playfairii, assembly GCA_006937955.1. Lineage (NCBI taxonomy): Eukaryota > Metazoa > Chordata > Actinopteri > Cyprinodontiformes > Aplocheilidae > Pachypanchax > Pachypanchax playfairii. The sequence goes on from SSNP01000014.1 coordinate 7,346,958, forward strand.
GAGCTCAGATTAGCACACAGATTAGCACACCTTCATGCTAAAACTCAAACTATCCTGCAGATGAGTAACTGAGAAATAAATAATGATCCATTAGAAGTACTAGTTATGTTTTTAACTGCCTTAGATTATTGAAACATGACACTACAGGAGCCAACTAATAACACGGGGGGAGCCTGCTAGACAAGAAACACTGTACTTTTCCATCACCCTTCACACTGTGAAGGCTTTCTGTGTTTTGCTGAGGTTTTTAGAATTATAATGTCAAATTTTGTTGACTTACATGGGCTAAGTTTAAATATGATACATTTTGCAGCTGAAACCAAAGTCATTATCCCTTTTTTTTTTGTTATAATTTATATTTTTCTGGGTTAAACTGGATCTCTGTTCTTCATACTGTGATGGTTTTCCTCTACGTTTAAACCTGCTCAGTTACTTTTGGACTTGGATTTGAGAAGGAAATCTAACTAATTTGTTATAGATGAGATTAAAAACAAACAACAAACAGTTGTGGTTTGCAAAATATTGCACTTATTCACCAGACTAACTGTTAGCAATACAAGTCAGTAACTAGATATGTAGTAACAATTATAATATATATTTTAGAAAATATAGAGTACTGACCAACAGGATTATAATTTCTGTATATACTGTAAAGCAGAACTTTTTGTTGTCATTGTGTTTCGTTACCCCTCCAGATCTTTGCAGGGCAGGTTTTTCCTGTAACTTCTAACTTGTTTCTGGCCCAGATTTGCTGACAATGACAGATAATTTCTTCTTTCACTCTTTCCCACACATTCCTTGAAGTTTTCCATATAATATATTTCAAGTTCAGCTCAAGTGCAACTTTTCCTTGATATTCTTCTAACATGGTGTGGTTGATGCATTCTGCATGAACACAATGTGCAGCGGTGCAGTTCATCCTGCATTTAGTTGAATCTTGACTTTTGTTGTTCTGTAATTAGTTCACTGACATTTATTGATCATATATGATGTTTTTTCCCACAACATATTTATCATAAGAGAATTTGATTTCCCAGTGTTTTGACATCCCCTATAAGCAAATACTCATGCAGAGAGATTTGGGAATTTACTGCATGAGAACTACAATGTTTCTAATCAAAAACAAAACAGTGTTCCAAAAATCTAATAATAACCTAGTTTTTATCAAACTGTGTTTCAATAAGGTGTGATATTGACGTGCGAGAACCCAAATTCAAGCTCTCAGACAGGAGGAAGCAAGACGACAAACAAATAAAACCCAATTTACACAGGAAAAAACAAACTAGCGTCACTGCTATGGTCAGTTCAGATGTCCTAAAACCAAATAAAACAAAGACGAGACCCAGAATGTCTTACAAAGACAAACTGACAGAGAACAAACAAAACCTGGAACTGAATATACTGAAGGATATAACATCAAACATAAAGCAGGTGTGGCAACAAGAAACCAAGGACCAGCTTTTAAGCTGAAATGGGAAGTAGATGTAACTGAATTATGGATCAGTATGCAAACATACAAATAAATCAGGAGGTGATTGTAAAAACAATTTAGTTTGGGTCTGGTTTTATATTGAAACATTTATAGGTAATTTTTAAAAGTCTGCACCTTTTACAAATATTGACTCGAGTCTTCTGTTATTATTTACATAAACGCTCCGTCTGGGTGCAAATGAACAGGTGGTGTAGAAGATATTTAGCCAAAAAACATAAGCTTTCCTTTAAATATAAACTCAAGGCTACAGTCTGATTTCTGGTGATGTTTAAATTGTAACCCTTAGTCCTTGTGATTAATCGTGCAGGTGAACAGCTGGCAGTGTTTCGGGGGCAGGACGGGAAGGTCTACGTGCTGGATGCCTACTGTCCTCACCTGGGAGCCAACCTGGCCGTTGGTGGACGTGTGACGGGAAACTGTATCGAATGTCCCTTTCATGGATGGCAGTTTCAAGGGAGTGATGGCAAATGTGAGAAGATTCCCTACGCGGAAAAAGGTGTGAGCTAAAATTTATGTTCACAGAATCCAAAAATGCTACAAAATCCTTTAAAATGTCTGTGTGATCTGAACCTTCAGTGTTAATTTAAAAACATATATGTCTTGCTTGTGGTCCCTTAAAGTTAAGACTTGGATTAAATGTTTGCTCTAGTACCAGAAATTGCCAGGGTGCGCAGCTGGTCCTGCTGTGAGGTGAACCAGCAGATCCTGGTTTGGTTTCACTGTGATGGAGCAGAACCACAGTGGACCGTCCCAGTGCAGCAGGAGATTACAACAGGTCACTGGGTCTACCGGGGAAGAACTGAACATTTTGTCAATGCTCAGATAGAAGTAGGTGATTATGTTTGGAAATTATTTATGTATTTCATCAGAGTATGTAGTATATATAAATATGTGTGTGGAAATCAGTGATGTTCATACAGATTTGGGTCAGTTCTCTGTTAGTTCTCTTGAGAAAGGACGTTTTTATTGTTTACTATGTTATTGAAAAAGGGATGTTTATGTAAAAGGGATGTGCCTCTTGTGTTTAGGATGTTTCTGAAAATGCAGCAGACGTTTCGCATTTGGATCATCTGCACATCCCGAGTTTCCTCAGTGGGTCAGATCCACTTCACTATCACAGCAAAATGTGGGACTTTGTGCAACATAACTGGAAGGTGACATCTTTTGTGGCACAGATACACTTTTACACATCTTTACCTTGAAGGGTAATTTAAAGGTTAAAGAACCAAAACTGTTCTCATGGATTTAAACACCACTGCCTCCTCTCACATAGCTTCAGGTACATGGACATTATTCAGCAGCTAAAACATAAACAAATTTAATTACAGCCTCGTTAGTGTGGACGTTCCACAGATATAAACATTTTCAGCTTGTGTCGATTTCAGTGGCTAAAAATTAGCTCAAATAAATGATTTTTCAGCTTCTGCAGCTCTGATGCTTAACTCACTTCTCTATCAACTAACTGTGAAGTTGAATTTTTCTACCAGCAAGGGAACTATTATTAATAATAACTTCACTTAAACTAACTTCTACATATCTGAAATCACCCTTTAACGAGCTACTGGTGGTTACCATGGTGATCTTAACGAGCTACTGGTATCTTTAACATTGGTGGAACTTGGTTACAATTTTTCTACAGTTTATACAGATAACTAAAACATTGAGATTAGAACTGCGGGCAGCATAATCTTTATTTTATTTTATTTTAAGTTTCCATCTCGTTATTTTTGTTGGATTTTGAGAATGACGGTATCAGTGGCCTGATTCTTTTCTTCTCTTTGCTGATGTCTCTTTCAGGTTCAGTGGGAACCAGAGTCAGAACCCAACATTCACTGCTCTCAGATGCTGATAAATCACTCACTAACTGTGTTTGGACGCAGCTTGCGCCTGCTGGATATTTCCGTTGTAGCCCGACAGGTACAAACAAACAAGGAGGTGTATAACGTATATGTACGTTTCTGATTGAAGATGTACAGGTTATTATTTTCTGGGCTTGATTTTGTAAAGTTCTGACCTGCAGAGCTCATACTTTGATCCTTTTCTCTATAGAAACTAGAATTACCAGCATACAATGCACTTTTTTATTTTCTAGTAAATTAAATTGAAAACCAGTGTTTTCATATCAACATGCTGTAGAAACATTTTACTTTTTTTTTTTAAAAAAACAAATATTTTTATTTGTTTTTTCTCTTGTATGGTCACCTGCTGGTTAAAAAATCCATGGTACGTTCATGGACTCCTTAAAAAATTTATTTTTATTTTTTATTTTTGAGTGTCAGATCAGTCAGCCCCTAGTCAAATTTAAAAACTATTTCTTTCACCAGTCAAATAATCAACATTTCTTTCCTACAATTGATATAACTGATATTTCAGTGAACTCACATCCTGTTGTTATCCTCGTGTTATTGAAAATCAAATAATTTTCAAAGCTACAATGACTGATGTCAGATCAGTGTTCAAGTGTTTGTATATGACAGTGTGTCTCCACCTTCACCACCGTGCATGTTAAAGGTTTCACTGCTCTCACACTTTATTCCAATTAATTCAATGCCAGAGCAGCTTGTCATCTCTGGAGTAGCTTGTTAATTATCCATCAATCTAAACCCATCTGGTTTAACCAGCTGCTGAGGCCTGCAGAGGGAGCTGCATCCCATAAAACCAAACTGACATTTTAAAGACTGTCATGTTTTTGTTTTCTGCAGGCATCTATGAGACTAAATGCATCCATTAAAGTGTGTCATGCTCGGTGTGACACTCCTGCATGCAAATTAACATTTCTAGACAATTAGTATTCAGTTTCAATCATCAGACTGAATCACTGATTTTATTAAGAAGAGTGGCTGGAGTTAAAAATAACAATTCAATCCATAAAATATATTAACAACCAATTTTGATTCACTTGTGATTGGTGTGTTTATGTGTCAGGTGGGTCCAGGATTAGCATTTTTGCGTTTTGAAGCCGGCTTCTTAGGCCGAGGTGTAATCCTGCAGAGTGTGACGCCTGTGGAACCTTTGATGCAGTGTGTCGTTCACACCATGTTCTACAAGTCCAACATCCCAGCTCTGGTTCCCAAATTCATCCTCAAAGCTGAGAGTATTCAGGTAGAGTATGCACTGAACTGAATACTATTAAATATATTACTGACATTTAGATTTTTTTCATTTTGTAATCTATTTTGACTATATCTATTTGATGAAATGTTTTTTTTTTTACCAATTTTGAGTTTATAATTGTGAATTGTTTTGGTTTGGAGATCATTAAGGGCCCTCTTCACCCTCTTTGTTTTCTGTTTTATTTGGTTTGGCCTCCGTGTTGCACCAAAAGTAACACCACACATTCACAGAAAAGGTGTAAAGAGTTCTGATTGGATTTGATAATTAGCTGGATGTGACTGTCATTTTTAACAAGTTGACCCAGAAATCAAGGAGAAGACAAATGTTTTCTGAGTGGTGAGCAGCATTTCAAAATAAAAGCTTTATTTAATAACAAATAGCTATTATTGAATAATATATCCAAATACAAAACTTAAAGATTCTGACTGTTAATTTTTTTCTTCATGTGGAATCAGAGAAACTGTTCAAGAGAAGGAGTTTTCAGTAAAATGTCACTTCTCAGCAGCTGATGGAGTTATTGTGGAATGACATTTAATCAACACTTTACAACGTAACCACCTGCTGATGAGTCATTATATTTTAATCCATTGAGGCAACAAAACTTCATTATGATTTATTTCCTATGATAAAATTTAAAGCTTTATTGTTAAAATAATGTAGCTTAAATAATAAAATGTTTTGTGGTTTTGTGTGTTTAGTTTCTTGTTTTTTTCTGTGCTGCTTTTGATCTGTTGTACTTTTCTCAATCTTTAGGCCTTCTTTGTTACTTCCTATGTTTTGTCATCTTGTTGCTTGGTTTCTTTTAGTCAATGATTTTCTTATTCCAGGGTCAAGTTTTATTTGTGGGTTAGTGATTAGTTTGTTTTCAGTGTCCACTTTGTCTTGGTTCTCTGAGTCATCATCCAAAATATTCTAAAGGTTTTACTTTACTTCCAAATTCTTTGTCATTTAGCGTTTAGATTTCCTCATCAGCAAATTCTCAGATTAGCTACAGTTTAGCAATCTCTCCAAGAGGATCTGGTCAAGGAACCCAGAGGTCTGATGACGTCCAGAATTTTTCGTCAGCATCTCTATTAAACAACATTATGGGTAGAGCCTCATTCTAGTGTGCCAGCATTTTACTCTCTCACTTCGTGCATGATTTTAAGATAAAACTCTTTTTTAAAATTCACTCACTTGACACATTTTTCCACCAATAAAAATAAAAATAAAAATAAAAATAAAAATAAAAATAAAAATAAAAATAAAAATAAAAATAAAAATAAAAATAAAAATAAAAGAATAAGAATAAGACTATAAATTATCTCTACTTGTGTTTTTGTTTGCAGTTTGAGCGCGACGTGATGATCTGGAACAATAAGAAGTATGAATCCAGGCCTCTTCTGGTGAAAGAAGACTCTGCTATTCAGAAGCATCGGCGCTGGTTCAGTCAGTTCTACAGTAAGAACAGCCCACGGCTGCATCATCGGAGGGACACTTTGGATTTTTAAAATCCCCCTGAAATACAGGAGGAGGGTTTAGCAGAGAATATGTCCAGTCTGAATCAATCCTCAGAGAAGGGAGTCAACATTAGTTCAATCATGTGATAAAACTATCCCATTAATTGTAATAATACTTCGTTAAAACTCAAAAACAAGTTTTCAACTTGTATGATTGTTCATCCTTATAAAGAAAATCTGCATACAGTAAATTTATCAATGTGAAATCTGCCTTTTTTTCTGAAAAAACAAACAAACAAACAAACTATCATGTTGCACTTTGTTATGTGGCTGATCTGCCTGTGGGTGTGAGTGTGTGTGTGGGTGCGATTAACCTAATTTCCAACAGGTGGATCAGCTCTGGAGCGGCAGGTGTGGCTCATTCTCCTCTTCACCTGAGAGGGGATTTAAGGGGAGGATCAACACGAGACAGGCGCCAGATAGTTCTCTCTCAACACTTGGTAGAGGTTCTAACACTGACCGTTTACGCATTTCAGGGAAACGAGCCCATTAATGCTTGGTCTTCCTTCTCTTTATCCCCTCAGGAGTTTCACCCGGATCTGTCGCCTCTCCGAGGATCCGCACCTCCTGCCCTGGAGACAATCCGCTTCCACAGGCTCTCACGCTGGCTTGGATTTCCCCGGATCTGTTCTCCGCCTGTCTCTTCCTCCCCGGCGCCTGCACCTGCTGGACACACAGACCCAGAGCTGATCTGTTCACCCTCCAGCACCTGCACATCTCACTCCGGACCACAGACCTCTCTCAGCCACTAACCACTCCTCCTCGCTACCACCACCATCTGCGCCATCCACGTAAGCCTGCTTTTCTGCTCTCATGCTTGCTCCAACATCACAACCCTCAGATATCTAACCTGTGCTCTCACCGTCTAGAACGCCACGGTTCCATCCCGGTGAGGCCCGGTTCCTGTACAGCCAGCAGCACAGGAGTCACGTGCCTGGCCGTGCTCTTTTCACACTTTTTCAATAAACATTTTAAAACTGTTTTGTTGTCTGGAGCTTGTGCTTGTAAGAGGGTTCGCACCAAACAGAGGCCATGACACACTTATTTAAGTTTAGTTACCAAACTGTGATTCTACATTTTTTTCTAAGAGAATGTGCTACTTTTTAGGCTGTTTTCATCTATGTACACATCTAACTTGAGTTAATCTGAAACACCAGTGGAAATGACTCTTCCTATGCAGTCCATCTATGCATTATTATAATATAATTAATACATATAACTGAGCTGTTATGGTTTCAAGTGTTCTGGAAAATAAAAGCATGAATGATACAAAACATTTTATAAATCAACTGAACAAAAAATGTTTTATTCACATTGTATAATTTAGTAATAGCTCCTTAGGAAAAAGGGCTCATGTTTAACATTATCTTTGTAATTTGTAGTGTATTTTATAAATCTGACGTTTAGAGAATCTGAACAATTTTTTTTTTTACAAGACGATCGATGGATTTCTACTTTTAGTTGAACCAAAAATAATTATTTCATCTACAGTGTCTCAATTGTGTATTTTCTTTTTTTACTACTACTACTACTACTACTACTACTGTCATTTAGCAGACGCTTTTATCCAAAGCGATTTACATTGAGAGAACATACAAGCAAGAATTCAAAGAGAAGGAAAAAAATATAAGGAGGCGGACTGTTTGGAGTCCAGTTTAATTCCGACGCTGATACATCAAGTGTATCAATTTTTTTTTTTTTTTTTGTGAGAGATAAATTCTCAAATCGATATCATAAATCATAAATTACTCCTACATTAAGACTGAAAGTGTTCTTTAAAGAGGTGAGTCTTAAGTCTGCTCTTAAAAGTAGCTGCAGACTCTGAGGATCGGACCGAGTTTGGTAGGTCATTCCACCATCGGGGGACAACAGAGGAGAAGAGTTTGGAACATGATCTAATGCCACGTTGTGGTGGAAGCGCTAGGCGTCTTTCAGCGGCTGAGCGTAGCTGACGCGTGGGAATGTAGGTTTGGATGAAGGAGTGAAGGTAAGTAGGAGCTGTGTGTGTTAGAGTCTGGTAAGCCAGAAGCAGAGCTTTGTATTTGATGCGTGCTGCAACTGGAAGCCAGTGCAGGGAAATGAGCAGCAGAGTGCTCATTTTTTGTCTCCAGTTAGTCAGAATTTAGTTTGACAGCTCATTAACTCATCCCATAGTTGTCTCATGTTTCTTGCCCTTTCTGACTATTCTTTCAGTCATTACTCTTGACCATAGATGAGGGTTGGAATATAGATTGATTAGATTGATTGGTAAATCAATAGCTTGGCTTTCTTTATACCACAACAGACCGGTACAGCATCTTGATACACAGCAAATTCAAAAGTGTTAAATTTCCAGTGTTGGTGTTGTGTGTTAAAATTAGAGCGTTAATGTAACACTTTTTTAGTCTATTTAACTCCGTGAAAGTAAATTCCTCAAAAGAGTTGGTGTTAATTTGGAGAGTTACATTTAAGCAACTCTGTCAAGTGTTGAATTTAAAATTAACTCTGAATAGAGTTGCTCATCAGAGCTGGGCGGGGGGCGGAGCCAATGACCGGGTCTGAGTTTTACCCAAAATGCACTTGGAGATCTGCAATTTACTTGTAAATTTGCGCATCATGAGAGTTAAAATAAAGCCAATCATGCAACACAAAATTTTATTCAATATTTTACACCTTCTACATCACTGAAATCAGTCAGCCTTTTAAATCTTTCAGCAACCGTGACTCAAACCTGACTGATGTAACCTAATACAAGCTGTCTATTGTACATAATTGTAAATTGTGCTTGGACTTTGTGCTTCTCCGAGATTAAATTGTGAATAGAGTCTTCACCTTCTTCTTCTCTCATCTGTAATAGAGGCCTGGCTCTCACATCTCATGTCGGAGCTTGGTTCACATACTTTTATATCAGACAGTCTCATATGTAGAAGATCAATGACAATGTTATCTGTTTCAAAAGTTGTGCTTAACTCTAATCTGGAGTTAAACAGGCAAATAGTGCTAAATTTAACTCTATTGTCAAGTGTTAAAAAAGTTTATAAGTGTTACATTTTAACTACAGACAGAGTTAAAAGAAACTCCATCTCAGTGTTAAATGCCCAACACTTTCAAAAGTGTTGTTTTAACACTTTGTGGTGTGGACTCATATAGACACTTTGAAAGTGTTGAATTTAACTCCAGTAGAGTTAAATCAACCCTGCAGAATTTGCTGTGTACCGAGACATTTGAACTCCTCCACATGGAGCAGTGACTCATTCCCAATCAGAGTTGGTGCTCCACCGTTTTCCAGTTTAGGACCATGGACCAGAGCCAGTATTCATTCCAGTTGTTTCACACTCAGCTACAAACTGCTGGAGGTCAACATGGTCAACAAGACCAGATCATCAGTTACAGAATCAGAGATAAAGATCAGATCAGAGTCCAACACTCAAAGGGTCTACAGGAGAGTGGTCCCATCATCCCATGTAGCTAACTCTTTGGACACTGTAACTCACCTCCTACTGTGATTATTAACTTTCTGCAGGAACTAAACTGGCACAGTTTCCTGTCACTCGCAATTATTTAATCAGTTTAGGCGTTTCATTTTGTTTATGACTGAGCTGTTACTGATGTAATCACTGTGTTTAAAACGCTGCTCTGTCTCTCCAAATACGCTCCACTCATGGGTCACATGACAGTTGCTAGTACGATGCAATTTAAAAGCACACTGCTCTGCTTCCCCACTCCAAACTCTCAAGAGCCAGCGTCAAGAGCTAAAAGCCACGTCTTCCTCTCTTCTTCTGCTGCTTCTCATTATTACCCTGTTGTTTAAAAAGTGGTTAATCTACAAATGTAATGTTTATTTAAATATGTGGAATAAATCTGTCTTCTGTTCTCTAATGTGTTTGCTCATGCATTTCCTAACTGGTAAAGGCTTTGAATATGTTAGCAAGTTAAATTGAGCATAACGTTGAAATCCTCACTGCACTACTTAGTCAGGTGCACTTCTCTAAGACTTGTGTTGTTGCTTCACAGTTCCTGTCTGTGAAGAAACTGCTTTTTCCTCAGTTTATAAGAAAACGATGTTGCTTTGGTCTGTTGAAACATTCCGTCAATAATTTATATTTGTTTAGAGGAAGAACCTTCACTGCAATGAGAAAACAGACGGTTCCAAGGTCTGAGTTGAGTGTTATAAATATTAAAGTTTGAAGTATAATTAAAACAAATGTTGTTTGTACTAAGAATGTAAATGTTACATTTAAGGAAAGAGCTACAGAGAGGGAACAAAGAAAATGGAAGAACTTCAGCTAGCGCCCCCCATCTCCAGCACAAATATCCAGACAGTCGTGATGAGTTTCACAATGCAGATACAAACTGCAACAGATGGAGCCGATCAAAAGACATCTGTTCCACAAGAACTGGATTATGCCAGCAGTGATCCGCCTGACTGCAGTGGAAGTGACAACAGTCATCTCAAGTGCCCCATTTGCAGCCAGCTGTTTACCTAACGCAACTGGAACCAGACTGTATAATCATCCCTCCTGGCACCATGAGCCCAGCCAATGACACCGTCTGACCTCAGCACCTTGAGATCGCTTCATTCTGAGATCAGAGGCTCACACAGATAAAACATGCTTGGAAGACGGTATCTGCTGTATCATTTGGACCTTTTTCTCATCAGAATAATTTGAAATACCACTTTAGAGCTGCATTTTCTTTGAACACACAAAGAACATCATCTCAGCTAATCAAAGCTAATCAGTGCTTTTATTCCAAAGAGATGATGGTGAGAGCTGGAACTGAGACTCATCTGGCCTTGTTTCCTTCTTTTCTTTCTTTTTTTTTTTTAATTTGATGATGCATCTAACCTCCAACTTCGTCACAATGTATGAAACAAATAATAAAGTTTTGTTAATTGATACATTTAATTGCATTGAATTTCTTTTTTAAATTTTAGTTCACATATTTTACTCACATTAAACATGAAACACTTTATTCTGTTTACAAAATGCACACGTGTATTATGAAGGTCTCCACGGTCTGCACAAGCAAGCTAATTAATACTAATTAACATACTTGGAGTGTTAGTCTAATCAGTCTTCCATGATGCAAACTATTTTGAATCTTGTAATTTTCTCTAAACCCAGCAGAACATATTGGTCATGTACCTAAAGCTTGCAGGTTTAATGTGAAGTCATAAATGTATTCAGACTGGTAAAGCCTGCAGCATCCCTTGGGACTTTCAAGTGTTTAAAACCTAAATTTTAAATCTTGACTCTGGAAAAGTTTCTCTGCTTTCTGCAGCTCTGATGAGAAGCGAAACAGAGGGTTTGAACATTTATAATTCATGTAAGAACTTCACCCTACATGAGAAACACATCAGAAAGGCAGGCATCCATCTGCACGATTCCTTCAGGCCATTAATTTGCAAAGCTTCATCATCATCTCTGTCAAAGCAGTGACAGAGCGTGACCTGTTTTGCTTAATGCTTCAGTCACATAAGAGGTTTCATATTAAAGACATCTGTCAACTATAAACCAGTCATCCCTGCAAAAGAAGATCTATCCTCCAAGACCTCGCATAACGTTTAGTGTGTCCATAACACCGTTCCACTTTGGCATGCTTGATTTTGTTTGATGCAAAGTCTAAAACAGGGAACGGATGACATGTAGTTTGCAAGTTTCTGTCATGTTAAGTGTTAAAAGCATGTAGGAGTTGAAGAACAACATGTTCTGCTCTGTTCTTCACATCACTCCCACTGTCTGTGTTTCAAACTTGAGTGATTCATCATTTACACAATTTTTTTTTTGTTTCTTTTTACAAACAAAAAAAGATTTACTGACAAGTCGTAGATGTATAATTTTAATGCCAGCTGATTTTCTCTAGCATGTGTTTAAACATCATGTTAATATATTAAATCTTGTTTCAGAAGATGATCATCTCAACTGGTCTATAAAACACATCAATAGTCCAAATCTTCCAGGTTAGATTCCAGCTCCATTTACAACCAGATAAAACAAATAAACAGAAATCAGGAAGAATAAATTTACTTTTGGTTGAATATATTTGCATCAGAGTTTGTATTTTTTTAATTGTAGCTGATTGTCACGGTTTTGCTTTAAGATAAAGTTCTAAAACTGATTTTTCATATGTTTGATGGAGTTTCCATTGTGTTGATCACCAGTTCATTTATTTATAGCATTGTATACAAAGAGTCTCCAAAATGTAATTTCTATGATTATCTGTGTAAACGTTATCCTTGTGATAACTTCTTCATTATTTGTATCCCAAAACTGTAAAAATGTATTTTATTTGCTTGCTTGTTTTACTGTGGTTTTGTCTCCTTTAGATTTAGTTATGGGATTATTTGGGGGGTTATTTGTTCCTCCTTCTGCTCCTTTATGCTCCTCCTTTGTTCTTCCTGTTCAGCCCTACTTGCTCTGCTTTTATTTTGACACCATCTGTACTTCCTGTTTCCCTTCTCTCTCACCAGCTTGTTCTCTCTCTCTCTCTTCAGCTGTGTCCTGTTATGTCTCGTTAGCCCCTTTGTGTTCAGTTTGAATAAAAGTTGCACTTTTAGTTTCATTCTTCTTCTGGTGCTTGTTGAATTCTGATTGTCGTTTGCCTGCGGCGCTCACATTTTGATTATTTGCCTCACTGCTCCCACCTCCTGTAAGTTTGTGCTCTTGTTTTTGTTTTTTGCTGCCACATCAGCCTGTTTGTTTTGGTCTGTTTAATAAAGTGTTTTCAGTTTAGCTCCTGACTCTCTCTCTCTTGTCTCCTGCATTTGGATCCAGATCTCATAAACCAGTTCATCTTCCAATCAGGAGAATTATTTAACATCTCCAGCTTCACCACCATCCTTCCATCCAAATCAAATGATAAACTGACCCTGCTGTGATTTCTTTGTCGCAGATATGAGTAGACACATGCGCACTTACACACGCTCACCATCCCTTTCCCTGCATGTAGAGGACTGTGTGGGTGGAATGAGTGTGTTTTACTTTTGTGTGGGCAGGAGCTTAAACACTTACTAGAGTATCTGTATGTGAATCTTCAAAAAAAGCCTGCAGTGTTTCTTTGTGTGTTTAGCTGCACCTATTTTTGTGTAATGTGTTTCTGAGAGATGGAGACTTTCTGAATGACTCTGTGTTGACTTGTTTCAGAAGCAAACAGGACAGCTTATTACATAAAGCCCTGAGAGTGGATTGGTCCAGCTTTATTGATGTGTGGATCAGTGGGCTGGAAGAGCAGCGACAGAGGACTCGTCTAATAAGCTGCCTTCATACTGTTGAGACCAAACTGACTGTGACAGTCACGCTCTGGCTGGAAGGATAATTATTTGGTGCTCTGTTTACCTTTAAAACTTTGTTCAGTTATTTTAGGGGTTTGATGACCTTTTCTTTTCTTGTCTGTCAGGCTGAGTTTTTAGAGTTTTTCCCTTTAGGGTTTATGTTTACTCACTGTAAATAGTTAAATCATCTTATAATTGAATGAATTCAGACGATGCCCCACAGGAAACACAGTGGACCAAAATCCTGGACTCAGCTGCTCAGTCATGTTTTCTAATTTATTCAGATGTTAGTAAGCACATAAAAGTTTCTTCCTTTTGAATATATCAGCCCGTCCTGTGTGGCACCGTGTTCTCCCTCTGGGTCTGATATTAACTTTGACTTTTCTTTATTTTTGCTCCCTTTTAAAAAAACACTGAAGTTGATGTATCTGGTTACTTCTGGGTTGCAAGTAAATATATATATTTTTTTTTTTTTATAAATGAAATTTCATGAAATGATTTGTTTTAGTTGCTTTTTAACAAATAAATTTACAAGTTGAAATAATGCATCCATACATAGAGGTTAGCAACAAAATTAAATTATTTGAGATGACCTCCATTATGAGTGTAAAAGAAATAATATTAATTATATTAATAATAATAAAAATAATCAGTAAATCCAAACATTAAAACTTTTACAAATCTGGTCTATTGCATCTGTTTTATTTAGGGAGCTACATGTTTTGTTTTTTTTAGTCTCCATCATTTTCAGCCCTCAGTATATTGTGGGTGGGTGCCAGGACCCCTCCTCACCACAGAAAGGCTAAAAGTGACTCCCTGCTGGTGCCAAATGTGGCCCTATTTGATCCTTATTGATCTAGTGACTCCACACAAAGGATTCATGTTGCAAGTTTCATTAAACTGCACTTTTAAAATTATTTCCAAATATATTCTTTAACTAGTTTGCAGCTGATGTGGTTTCAGTTCCTTCAGCTTTAATATTTATTAATAATCTCACAGCATAGAAGCATAATATTGTTTGTTTCTGGCCTAATTTCTAAACATTTTATAATGTTATGAACTGAAGATATAATTTGGAATAAAGATATTAAGTGTATTAAATTCCCTCAGGGCAAATAAGCCTATAAATACTACGTGATGAAACATAATGAGTATAAATTGGTAACATTGTGCATCTCTGGCCTCAGAATGCTAAAGCATCAAAACTGATGCAACATGATACAATTTGCTTTCCAGTCACAATCCAGAGTGAATTCAGGTCAGTTTTGATTGGACGTAATGTGATTTGCTGTGATCCATAATACTATCCAATTGGATAAGATGAGGCCTATTGATTAACTTGAACCCTTCACAAATGTCTCATAATATTCAGACCACTTTAATAAATCTTGTCTTACAATAAATAAAGAGAGAAAAAGAGAAAATTTAACATGAAAAACCAACGGGTGCCATATGTGCTTCAGAGCGAGCAGCATTTTCAATAAAAAACAAGTTAATCTTTCACAGCAGGGTACAAGAAGAAAAACAGTGAACTCTTACTGACATTTAAAGGCTGTTTATTGTTAATAATGTTAACATTGTTTGGTTAGAACTTTAATACAGAGAAGGATTATATGAAATATCAAAAAACTATAAAGGCAGAAAATCAGAATATTTCGGAGTTGAGGATCTAAATATCTGATGGAGTTTGAGGAACGTTCCTCCTTCCTCTCTACCTCTCTCCTTCACTCAGGTGAAGGTGTGGGCGGTTCAGCTGTCACTACGCTCCTCCCACAGGCGGAGTCTCCTCAGCTGGAAGACACACCTGGAGTCAATCTTCTAATCAGCCACAGCATGCCCACAACACAACTCCAGGCTGCGTGTTTAACGACCTCGGTGACGTCTTGACCAATTATGTTTACTTATTTTCATAGAATTATTCTTTTTAGATTTTAGCTGTGAGTTTCCTCCTTAGAGAACTCTAGAGCTTTGTCGTCCCATCATGGAAAATTTGAATCTTTTGTGATTTCGGTATTTGTGAACGACTCAGCCTCGTCTGCTCTCCAAGTCCTCCTTGAACTCTCGGGTCCATCCTGCAATACAAAAGAACAAACTCGGTCTCAGTTTGGAATAATGGTTACTCGTTTTTATTAGTTCTTGGTTCCAGCAATATGAAAATGTCCCTATATTCGGTGTTGTTGTTGTATTATTGTGGTGAATTTAGGCCTACTGCTGAGAAAAAGTCTCTATAACGTTTCCACCGTAGAACGAGCACATTTAAGCGCGCGCTTGTTGTAAAAAGCTTGTTTCCAAGGTAACCGGGAGGTTGATTCGGCTCATGCATAGCTGCAGGGATGATCCCAATAGTATCTTTAACAAATAGAGGCAGATATTAGACTATGTAATGTCTCTGTGTGTGTGAGAGACATGAAACCAAAGCGGATGTTCTGCGTGATTAATGTCTGTGGAGGTTTGGTCCACTTCACGTGCACAAAACACAGATTTCCTTTGAGTTGGGGAGGAGAAGCCTTACTTGCTCATGTTTAGCTTTTTCTTTAATGTTCATTGTCTCAGTTTCAATTAAACGCACCAGGAAACAGAACTTAAGTTCATTTCGCAGCCAAACCCCCGCAGGTGAAACCTCATTCTACATCTCACCTCTCATGTCTTGTAAGAATAACATGCTGCTTCTGGTGTATTTTTTAACAAGAGTATCTATTTTTCATATGATCAGCCTCTTCCCAGCACCATCCTCAGCAGCAGAACTGCACGCCAACGCGCATAAACCCCTGATACCGCGGGAGCGCGCAGTACCACCGCGGCGCGCATGCACAGCTGTCAGCACCAAGGACAGCAGCCGCTCAGCCCGGAGCGACCAGCCCGAGACGCTTGAGATCAGGCAAGCCGGACAGATCGCACGGGACCGCGGCTGGACAGAACCATACCCCCCTGAGGAGGGAGCTGCTTGGAGGCTGGGACGATGCTTTAACTGGGTTTTTCCTTTCACAAGATCCAAAGAAGGCATTTCTGCAGGGAAGTAAACGGTTGACGATGCGGTTTGGATGCCCGTCGGACAGCCTGTCCCTGATGTGATCATGCACATTCCTCTGCATTGCACAGCCTGCATTTTCTTCTAGTCTCTCTTCTTTTTCTGGCCTCCCTCCCTCGCTCACACCGCCCACCTGGATCGAGTCTGCGCTCATCTGTCCGAGCCGAGCCGACCCGCCACCGGGGAGAAAAGCGACCGGGTTGCACTGTGCTGTTTGGTGGTTCACGCCATGCGTCTGTTTCTGCTGGCGGTGCTCCTCTCGTGCTCCTGCGCGCGGGCCGGCTGTGAGCCCAAAATCGTGAACATCGGGGCCGTCCTGAGCCAGAAGAGGTACGAGCAGGTCTTCAAGGATGCAGTGAACCAGGCAAACCAGGTCTACGGCCGAGACAAGTTCAAGCTGACCGCTATCTCGGTGACGCACAAGCCAAACGCCATCCAGATGGCTCTGTCCGTCTGCGAGGACCTCATCTCCAGTCAGGTAGGTTTTAAAGCTGCCTCATTCATCTCTGAATCACTGCACAAAACACCAGCTTGCAAGCATTCAAGCTCTTTTGGGTGGAAAAGATAATAAAAATTCCCTAAAATTTCCCTCAATGTCATAATGCAGGACAACAGAAGAAAACAAGTTTAACAAACCAAGTTTGATCTAAAACTTGACGTTTAATTCATCTGATACAAGGCTTTTTAAAAAAATACTGTATCCCACTCCAGTGCAAACAAACAAGAAAACCTGTATTTGTCCACTTTGTGTGGCTCTGATGCAGTAATTTCCCCACAGATCCATCTGTCCTGCCAACCAAAAATAGCCTCTGGTTTGAGGCATATCTCAGATGATAGGAGTCCTGCACATTTCAGAGCACGCAGCTGCAGAGCTACTGAAGTGCAAGGGAACGAGTCAGGGGTGAAAATGTGCAATACTTCCTTCACGGTCAACATTCTTGCTGCATTAAAGCCTTTTAGCTAGAAGAAGCTGCAGCTGGTTGGGAACATTTTAGAGGAAATAGTCAGTGCATTTTCAGTGTGCTTCAGCCACTCTGTATCACAAACAAAATAATAGCCATATTGTTCAGAGATGATTTGTTTTTAGCCTTGCAATGTGCTCAAACACAACTGGCATGTTTCAGGTGTAAATTCCCAAAACATACTTCATATGGAATGCATGCATAGTGAGTGAAAGTGCACTGAAATGCACCAATTAGCCTCTGATGCTCAACATTGTTTTTTTTAAAAAAAAAAGCATCCACATTATGTCAGAACATGCTGAGGCGTGAAGTTTTTCTCACTCTCACTTCCATCTCTCTCCCACACACATAATTAGGCTTTATACAAAAAAAAAGGAAAGACACCCACAGATCTGGAGCCTCTTTCATGTCATCTGCTTGGTTTAACATCTCTAACAAATGGAGGCTTGTAGAATAACACTGTCCATTCCAACCTCATACCACGTTAACCCAGAGCACAAGTCTGTAATCCATCCCAATGGATGACGCCAACCAAAAAGAACAAAATCCAGTTAAACTGGACAGAAAGTCCAGGGAGAGTTTAATCAGATGAGATTAGCTTGTAGGTGATAACGTTCGCTGAGAAGGACAGTCAGTGGCAGATGGAGGAGTAGCTGCCTGCAAGCAGTCCTTGGAAGACAGACCTCGTTTTTGACCCAACCATACGGATCATTCGGATCCAATAATCCATGCCTGTACTGCCTTGCCAACTATATTCCCCATCTTCCTGCTTTTCTCCAAGGCATTCCTCAAGTCTGGCCTCTCATTTTAAGATGAGGTGACTTTCTTTTTAAACCTTAAACAGCCACAAAGGAATTTTAATCACTTTTTTTAGGAAGGAGATTATCCCCACTCATTATTTCTGGAGACCTTTTGTGTTTCGAAAAGGTTATTTCTATTCTTTTATACATCATTTCATAGAAAATTAGCATTAATTAAAATATGACTAAAGCACCAATGAGCTGAGTTCATCTTTAGCTATAAAAGCAGATGTTTCGGGCTGAAAGGCTGAATTAGTGTGGGTAGCAGCGATGGGACACACATATGCAAAAATATGTAAACTGTGCTAACAGATTTTTTTTTAGACGGAGTTTTGGATACTAAAATATTTGCAAAGATAAAATGAAAAACAAAGACTTCAAGGCAGCTTTTGGATTTAATCACAGGCCTCTGTCATAAATTAACTGAGTGCATTTTTTGTTGGGAAGACGATACAAAGTGTTTTGTCCTAAAAAAGACCATTCATTGATCATCACGTCTGAACAAGTTGTAAAGAGAAAAAACAACAAATACTTTGAAATGTAGCTTTTACTCCAGTTTACTAACTGTAGCAGTGTCCCACTGTGAAAATGGACAATTTCTGAGCCACAAAACTCAAGTATTAATAAATGATCTGAAGAATAAAAATGACTGATCTGAAATGATGTTCCAGTACCGACAACGTGATTCCCAAAGAGTTTTTATCTAAAAATTTGGCATAAACTAGACGATCAGCTGAAAGATGATGCTGCTCTCAGCTCCTGGATTTGTTAGTTTTTCATAAAGACAGAACTATCAGATATTATATGAATATATATATAAATATATATTATAAGAATATATTATAAGAAAACCTTTTTTCTTGCAGGGAAATCTGAAAAGTTAGGTTCCATCTAAAAGTTTTGTATCTCTGTGGGAAAGAAGGTGAAAGTAAATTGGGTCGTATTACTGTTTTGTTGCTATGTCAGAATGATGGATTGTTCCTCTATTTGTGCCTCTGCAGGTCTACGCCATCCTGGTGAGTCACCCTCCTCAGTCCAGTGACCACCTCACTCCGACGCCCGTCTCCTACACCGCAGGCTTCTACCGCATCCCGGTGGTGGGGCTCACCACACGCATGTCCATCTACTCTGACAAGGTGAGTGATGGATTGAAGGATGTAAACAGGAGGAGAGGAAGAACTGCAGATGAACAGAATGAAGGGATGAGAAGCTCCCGCGAGGCATCTTCAGAAGCTTCCCCAGATTAAACGTCCCATCAGTGTCCATTAGGGGAGCAGTGATTAAATGGGTTTCCAGATGAAAGTTGAAAGACTGCCATTAATAATCCCTTTAAAGTTTATGAAACCACAGAACTGAAAC
Source organism: Pachypanchax playfairii (assembly GCA_006937955.1). Taxonomy (NCBI): domain Eukaryota; kingdom Metazoa; phylum Chordata; class Actinopteri; order Cyprinodontiformes; family Aplocheilidae; genus Pachypanchax; species Pachypanchax playfairii. Next base: position 7,366,464 of record SSNP01000014.1, read on the forward strand.
CTTAAAAGCAACCGCATGAGTAAATTAAGAGAAATTCGATGCTTTAGAGAGTCTGTGCATTGATCCCATCTCACATGATGAGTTAGCCACAGGTTTAACAACACTAAACAATTCTTAGGTTTTTTTAATGCAAATGATGAACCCTAAAAACTTAAGTGGGAATATACTTCAAGTACATAAAACCATTGAACAAGAAATCAAAGCTAGAAAATGTTATTGCAAAAAAAAGAATTGACAAATGATAAACAGTCAAAAACATTTGTCTGTTTGGTTTTATGAGTCTAAGTTAAAATGAATTATCATTTTTATTGAGTAACTTTATGTTCTTGTTGCTTCTCAGAGTATCCACCTGTCCTTCCTGCGGACAGTCCCTCCTTACTCCCATCAAGCCCACGTTTGGTTCGACCTGATGCGAGAGTTTAACTGGAACCACATCATCCTGATCGTGAGCGATGACCACGAGGGACGGGCTGCTCAAAAGAGACTCGAGACCCTCTTGGAGGAGAGAGAAACAAAGGTGAGATGTTCTGGCTCCCTGGCCTCCTGATCCGTCCCGCCCTCCTCAGGAGTGGGCGTGGTCATGTGAGTTTTTAGGGCCTTTAAAGCCTCAGTGGTCTTCTGTTTATGTAACTGTTTTTCTTTCTGTTGGTCTGGACACATTTCTTTCTCACCATTGTGTAAACATTGGCTAACATTCCCAGAGACATCAACAGCGTCTAATGTGGTCTAATCTGACTAAAGTTTGTATGTTTATTTGCTCATCTTCACATTGCTTTTCGCCATAGTCCAAATTATCTTGTGTCTATCCACACTGGGAGCCAAATAGTGGACTTTAACATGGGGTTTTGCAAACCATCACACTTACAATGATGGCTCAGTTCTTTTGTACTGAGGCTCTGTGGAAAAGATTGTGAACAATTACACCTTTTCTGCTGTGACGCTCTGAAAAACCTCAGTTTGAAGAAATGGAGTTTATTGCACTTGCAAGCTAGTGGCTAGTCTGAGCAGAGCCAAAACTTATTACTACTATCTTGAAAAAAATCAAAAAATCACTGGCTGTTCATGTGAATATTACATTGGTAAATATTTAATTTTACGCTGCTATTTACCTAAAATTTTTTGTTTATTTCCAGTTACAAATAGTGAAAATAGCAGTTAGCTGTAGCAGAAGCTAACTGTAGCAGTAGCAGCTTCCAGTAGGTATAAAATAATGTTTCTACTAAGCTAATCAAATAATTTAAAATCTATAATAGTGTTTGCATGACTATCTGTTAGCTTGTCAGTCTGGTCAGAATTAATTTCTACATCTCCAAACTGAGACTCTTCAAAAATCTGTTCACACCATATCAATTTTTCCCAATTTTTCCACATATCTCATCTCAAAAGACCTGAACTGGGTTTTACTGGATCTGTTGAAGGCAGGTGTTTCATGGCAGGTGAATTGTTTTCAAGCATTGGGATTTGCTCCGATAAAGACTCCGAGCTTTATGGGCATCAGTAAAGTGCTGGATTTTAAGCCGAAACATGTTTTATCTGTGATGATGTGAGTTTTTTAGAAAAATCTTTTTAAAAAAAAAAACCATCAGAAACATTTATTTAACCAGATGAAATCACCGGGGTTTTCATTTTCTTTGGGATGTTCATTCCTCACTGGAGCTCTTTGCTGTAAATGTGTGGTCGAGTGAAATGAGTCTTGATTCAGAGATTTAATTAAACCAGAAGCCGCAGAGACTCTGAAAATGACACGTGCCTCAGGCTGTTCACAGAAGAAAGCCTCAGTTAAAGTGAAAGCTGCTCAGATGATGAGGATCACTGTGAAGCAACAACAGGAAAACACTTCAGAAAATCACATATGACCATCCAACTATTTGCATCTGTTCATGCAGTTTAAACATTAACAGTGGGAGTCAAATCATCCAAACCAGAATCACATCCTGCAATTAAAAAAAAAAACTGTAATAAAAGCCTTTGATGAGAATCTGGGTTCTTTTATGCTTACATAATTTCAATTGGAACTCAAAATGGGCCCATCTGTGCAGCTGATTTGCTGCCATAACTGAAAGAAGTTATTACAATTTTTTTTAAATTGACTATTTTTAAATGTTACTGTAGTGCCAGTTTGAGCATCTTTTGGGAGGCTTAGAGATGAATTTCTGTGGTAATTCATCAAACTTACTAAAGCAATATTTATTCCACGACACAAAAGATACAAAAGTTGACAAAAACTTGATCCTACGTGTATCAGGGTAATAACTTTGTGTGTGACTGAGCCTCACTGCTATCAGTTAGCTACCAGAATTCAATGACATCTTCCATCATTACAGCAAATTTGGATTTTCATTTATTCATGGTTGTCAATTCTCAGGCCAGTTTAGAAAATGGATCCACACAAATGCATGAGTCAGTTCCCAAGAATTTTAGAAAATTACCAAAGTTTCTTTGGAAAAAATAAACTGACGCAACCGACTGTAAAAGTAGGAAAAAAGCCTCGAGCAAAGAGCCACAGGCTTGTTAGAGAAGCTGTAAATTATTGATATTCTCTCTGCTTTCAGTGAGAAAACACATAATTTATTGTTTATTTTATGATATCAAAAGATTTATAACAATAACATTGTAAAACCACAAACAATAAAAATATATTCAAATTATTAATGGTCTCTAAAAAAATTATTTTACCATTTCACTGTTATATTTTACCACATCATCACATATAATGTAAGATTTTTGGCTTTGATTGATTAAAAATGTTCCAGTTTGTGTTCTAAATAATCATATTGTGCCACAAAATACTTTTTAAAAACACTTACATAGTATTTATTGCTTTATGTCAAGTCTTATTTGAGATCAAGCTGACAGGATCAGACAAACCTAAATGTCTGATATGTTTGCTGAATGTCTGCGTGTGTGACGTCCATTTGGAGCTTTCTGGACAGTTATTGGACAGAATATACAGAATATTTTATCTGACTGAAAATTATATTGATGCTCATTCAGCCTGAACTTCATGTAGGGACAGAGTCAGAGAGCTTTGAAATCAGGCAGATTCACAGAAACTCTGAGGTAGAAATATATTAGATGTTTCTGTAAAATGGCTTCTTGTCTCAGGGACACAAAAAGGACTAAAGTCCAACATAGAGGAGCATCAGACATCTGAATGTGGTTAAACCTGAACTGTCAACATGTGCTTTGTCCTGCTTTCATATTAAAGTTTGTCTTAATGTTACCGTTTACTTATTCAGTCATAACCAAACTGATCCAGGGTCAGTTTTACTGAAATGTTAAAGGCTTAATTTTAGAGATATTTATGATAAGTTATGCAGAAAATACATTTAAGTTATTTTTAATTGGAGCACATTAAAGAGAGATCATGTTTTTGGTATTGGCAGTAAAACTGGACTCAGTGTAGCTGATATATTTGACTTGCATTGTTTGTGTGCTATGAATTTGATTTGTTTTAGAATCAGACTGAGGCCTTGTCTCCACAGAAACAGATATTTTTGTAAAGTGAAAACTTTCTGCACCTTTAAGTTCAAGGGCTTCACTGTAAGAAAAGTTTCCATTAGAAACAGAAAATGTCCTTGTAATTTTCTGCTTGGACATTTTCTGTTTTTTTTTTTTTCATGGATATTTCTGTCAGGAAGCATGTGTGCAATGTGTGAAAATGCCTGTAAACAGTAACAATGGAAAATTCTTCTTCTGCACATTTAACTGTTTTCATGGATTTTTACTGAGTGCTGTTTTAGGAGGAAGAAAAACATTTAAAAACACTTTATAAAGTGATGTTTTTTTTATGTTTTTGTTACGTTTATCTGCATCGACTTGAGAGATTTTGAGGATGTAGTTGCACGTACTGCAAATTCACAAACATTATTTTCAGACCATCTTGTAGTTGAAAACAATGGCATAATGAAATATCTAACAAATAATAAGCAGCAGTTGTTTTGGGAGAATCACCAACCCTTTTTAAATCAACATTTTGACATTGTTAAACTTACTGCCTCCTGCTGGCCTGGCAGGGAAGTTTAGTCTTTTTTAATGACTCTGTGCTGCTTTATTCTCACCTTCACCAAGATCATCTTAAATAGAGGAAGAAATTAATTAGCGAAGTCTATGGTATGGTCAGTATAGTCATGACCTAAACTTGTTTGCTTGTTCCACGTGACTTCAAGTCATATAGAACAGATGGAAAGAAATGGATGGAAATGCACCAGATTGTTGAAAGATTTGTATAAATTTGTGATTGAAAATTGATGAAGAGTTTGTGTTAAATCAGCTTTCTTTTGTGCATTTTTTGGAGGTGAGACTTTGTGAAAATGATGCAGCTTGACATTTAGTCTAATAGAATCAATCTTTTAGGAAGCCATAGATTTTGGACTGTTGTGCTTTAATTCCAGACTTTTCTTTAAATATGATGGATACATCTTCCTAAATAGGACTATATTAATATTCGTGAGTCATTTTGATATTTTTAGCTTCTTAAATGCTCATTAGTGATGTCTTTTGCAAGCCCCAATGTTAAAGATCCCAATTTGAAGCAGAAAAGTGGAGATTTGTTGGAATGCTTTACTGCCCTCCATTCTCAACTGTTTATAATATTTTTCTGTGTTTGCATATTTTCTCTGTGCACATTACTCATCAGAATAAAAAAAGGAACTATGAAAACCTCGACCAACTGTCCTATGACAACAAGCGAGGACCTAAGGTATATTTGCATGGTCAATGCACGCCGCCCACCAACTTTCCAAACGTAGCAACTAGAAACCAGTCCAAACCAGTCACCAGCCGACCCAGAAATGTCCCTCTCTTGGTAGCACATTTTTTCTTTTATTTTACTTTGAGACATGTCCCTATGATTTAAATAAAGAATGATGTCATGAAAAAAACTCAATATTTTTTCGGTCATTACAGAAAAAAAGAGAGAGCTGCGCCCCGCTTTTGTCATTTTCATTTTTTCCTTCAATAAAGGAATGCATGTACTCAAACACACACACACACTTACACACAAAAAGAGTTTGCAACTTCATTCCTTTGTGGAGAACCGGTAGTATGGGATACAGATTTCCCTGATGCTACTTCCTTCTGTTCTGTAGCACCTCCCTAGTTTCAGCAATTTATTATTTATTTTTTTATTTTTGAGGGGGATGACGTCCCCTTCACCCCTTCCACCTGTTTTTAGTTAATGGTTGCATTGACCTTCTTCCCTTCTACCTAACACATGCACGTTCTTCTTTGGAGCCTTGACAACCCTCAGTTTGCATGCAAACAAATGCAAAAGTTATTTTTTTCCCTTCAAGCTTCTTCTTTTTTTACTTCAGCCGGTTCCCCTGGATCGCATTTCTTTTTTTATCTCTGTCTCCCGTTTTCAAATAAAATCGGCCAAGCTCGAACCAAGCAGGCAACAAGGCAGCATGGTGTCTGTGGTTGGGAAAAGTAGCTGGCTTGACCTTTCTTATGCCCCAACCACAGGCAGAGAAAGTCCTACAATTCAGTCAGGAGACAAACTTAACTGCCCTGCTGCTGGAGGCCAAAGAGCTGGAGGCTCGTGTCATCATCCTGTCTGCCAGGTGAGATATTTAATCCAAATTACACCTGCATTTTATTACATGACATGAATCATCCTGTGGAAAAAGTCAGGTGAGTGATTCAACTGCATCTTTTAAAATATCCAGAATTAGCTTAAATTAGCTTTTTGTCAAATTTAGAGGTTTTGAATATATTTTTGCCTCAAACATTGAAGATTTACAGAACATTCATTTTCTAAGAGTCTCATGTCTTAAATAAATGTTTTAATCACTTCATCTTCTGATTTCAAATTAAGAGCCAAGAGGTAGAAGTGACACCAAAGTGTAATTCATCCTAGTAAATTCAAAACATTTCCAGTATGAAATAAAAACATGTGTTCGGAAGTCCAGATGTTAACACTTGGCTCGATTTATTTTAAAACATGGTTGTTGTATACCGTATGTTTTAAAGTGTGCTGACAAACATTAGCTAGTTAGCCACAAACTGTTATTTTATCCTCATTAAGGTAAACAGATAGTAATACTAAACATAAATAATATCAAACTAGTTATTGTAACAGGTATGTCCAGTATTGTCTGTCATTGTGCCTTTGTACATTTGTAAAAAGTTTGTTTCTGAAAATTCTCTATGTACTGTATATCATCAGATAATCTAACCACTGCAGCTTTCCTTTCAAAATAAAAGAAACTGGAATAAGTTTGTTGTGCATCATAACAGGTAGTAGCTGTTAACGGTTTCTGTGGTTTGCTTAAAAATCTGCCCAATAGATTTATTTTCTAGTGATTGGGTGCTAATAACATTCTACTTTGCTTAACAGCAGCTTTTATTTTTTTTTCCATTTTGAGCTAATATTTTTGGGGATATGTGCAGACATATTGTCTTTTTGACAAATATTGACAAACCACCACAGATATCTGACCAAAGTACAACATAATATTTTCTGTTATTAGGGTAAATTATTAGTTTAATTGGGTAACAAAAACCCTCATTTTACTGGTACTGCATACACTTCAGAGTTTTATATCTTCAGATGGCATGCAACATATATTATTACATATTATTTAGATTAATTTCCCACTGAGGTTATTTTGATTAATAACTATACATCGATACTTTTGAAATTTGACATTTTTTTTTCTCAATGAAAAGCACATTTTCCTATAAATAAATCCAAACTAGTTTGATCTTTAGGTATAAGCTCATTAGATGTTTAATTAGCATACTATAATAAGTGTATTTGTCTTTTGATGACATTTAGCGAGGAAGATGCTGCTGCCGTGTACAAGGCTGCCCGTTTCCTGAACATGACGGGCTCGGGTTACGTTTGGCTGGTGGGCGAGCGTGAGATGTCGGGTAAAGCCCTGAGTGAGGCTCCAGACGGTATGTTCGTCTAGCTGAGATCAACAGAAATAAAAGATTCTACTCGGCTTCACTCCAAGGCTGAGCAGAACACATGCAGGATTAAAGAGATTAACCATTACCAGTGAATGCATCATATGATTAACTGATTACCTGCTTGTTTTGTGTTAATCATTTAAACCTTTTAAGCACTTTGTGTTTAAAGGTTTAAATGTGGGTTAAATGTGCTGACACACAGTTTTTAGTAAATTTCCAGGATTAGCCAACTACATTAATTTTTCTGCTGTCACATTATTACTCTGGGTTAGAATTGTCATAATGGGAGAGTTTTATTTATTTCCGACTAAGCTACAACAGCCCTTCTTGTACCTTTTTTATTATGTACTTTTATTTACCATCAATACAAGTAGAACATTCTAATTATTTAAATTATAGCACTAAAAATCACAAATTAAATTCAAAAATCCACGAGTCATTTTTTTTTTTTAACCTTTCGCACCCTGACAGGGAATGTTTTACTAGGATAGTACATTTTTTATATTTTTTGTCCTTTTAGGTCTAATTGCCCTCCAGCTCATTAATGGGAAGAATGAATCAGCTCATATTAATGATGCAGTGGCTGTGGTGGCTCAGTCCATCCAAGAGCTCTTTGAAAAAGAAAACATCACAGAACCTCCGAGAGGATGCGTGGGCAACACCAACATCTGGAAAACAGGCCCCCTCTTTAAACGGTGAGCTTGATACAGATCTTTTATTCATTATTTTCCATTTACAAATTACTGATTTTAAAGTTTTTATGTTAGTCATTTTTTAGCATCACTGTTTCTTTTCAAATCCCTTTATTGATCTGTTCAACAAATACAATTATTTTTATTGTCTTTATTTCAGTGATTTATGATTTCCTTCATGCAAAATATGTTGGGTTGCATGTCTGGACTCAGCAGGATTTTGTTGACTTTTACTGGTTTTCTAAGTGATTTCCTGAGATTTGCGGTGGAGTGACAGTTTCTTGTGTAGTGCTGCCTAAGGGCTCGAAGATTCAACAGTAGTTTTGGGTTCAATGCTAAATAGAATGAGATTTTCCAAGTTCCTTGGAATTTTTTTATCGCTTTAGCAGAACTGTATACACGTTCAAGTTATATCCCTTGCACAGAAGCGTAAAATGATTGACACAGACCGAGGTAAGGAATTTGATCTCCTGCTGATAAACATTTGAGCCCGAAGGGGAGGTAGTCACAGGGCTGAGTTGGTCTGTAGGTGTAATGAAGCTGGTATCACAGGTTCTGCAACTGAATAAAAACATTAATTTTAGTCTGAAGAAACAAAATTGAGTTTGTTTTTGTGTGTCTGTGTTTTAGAGTCTTCCAGAACGTTTTTACATATTTTGCATATTTTATGTCTTTCTTACAGCTGTTGATTATGTTGCTGTGGTGATTTTATATCAGTTCTGACAAGAAATTGACCTTGCAGTATTCCAGCTACGAGTGTCCTCTAAATGGAGCCACTGACTTTCTGCTGACCTACTTAAAACTGGCTTTTCTGTAGCTCCACAAGAGAAGATGCTATTTCAAACTGAAAACACGCAAATTGCAGCTATAATCCAAGCTCAACAAACATCACTGTCATGTTCAGTAAATATTTTTATATTTTATTGCTGCATCAGGGTGCTGATGTCATCTAAATATCCTGAAGGACTCACAGGACGAGTGGAATTCAATGATGATGGAGACAGAAAATATGCCCACTACAGTATACTCAACTATCAGAAGTCTCGCCTCGTTCAAGTCGGCATATACAACGGAACTCAGGTGGGACAAAATGTGAACTTTAAAGTGGGTTTCGTGATTTAACTCACTGCTCATATATATAAGTTTGATCAACTGCATAAAAATAACTTTTGCTGCTGGGAATGTTTTCACCTGTGTGTGTGTGTGTGTGTGCTAGCATGCTGCTGACTAAAAGCTGTAGCCTAAGACGTAGCAAACAGGAAGAGAAAACGTCTACTGTTGCCATGTGCAACGGGGCAGGAAACAGTATACCTTGCTCTGATAGGCTAGTTTGTTAGCCAATCTGAGTCCAGCACATTCGAATAATGAATATGAAGGAGCTGCTGCTCGAGGCCTGACGGAAGGAGCTGGAACCACCCGAATTTTAATGCAGACAGATTGAAAGGTCTGTTAATCAGTGTTTCCTGACGTGTTTTAGATATAAAATTTTTCATATTACTGGTTAATACTTAAGAAATAAAGTCCTGAAATTTGTATGAAATGGCCTCTTTAAAAACACAACAGTGACATACTGAACTACACTACATACAATAGTTCCATGTATACTTGGTATGATCACATGGGAACTTATAAGTATGTGTGAGGTTGTTGTCCAAGATTTGACCAATATAATTTCTTATTTTTTAAAGAAAAGAGATTTCACTTTAACCCCCTGAATGCTTTAGTCCTTTACACTATAAATCACACATTGTTTCTACTCACCACCACTAGATGGTCATTATGTATCATGGTAAATGACCTTTAGTCTTTTTGACCAATCAACATTTGAAAATCAGGGGGCTACATGGTGTTCATTGTCTTGCCTAAGGACACTTTGACATATGGAGGGATAAAACTTCCAACCTTCTGACTGGAGCCCCAGTAAAGTGCTTAGATTGAGAGACCTAAATGATTCAGGAGGAGATAAATAAGCTGGATGTTTTCCAGATTGTTTTTTAATCACATGAATGTAAATAGTTTTGTTCAGACTTGTGAGTTAATTTAGATTTTCATAAGGAAATTCAGATGCTTTGAGGTTTAAAACAGGGGGTGACCTTTTATTTATTTAAACAAATTATACAGCTGTGGAATTTTTGCTCATTTTGAAATGCAGGTAATTCAGAAGATTTCAGAGTCTGCAAACTGACACTCAGTTCAGCTAAAGCTAATGTGATTCTGCAGCTGAATCAATTAAAGTCCCACTTTAGAGGTTCATAATCCTGTAAAGACTCCTCAGTGGCTACAGTGTAAAAATCCCACGATTCTGTCTCTTTCAGGAAGTGAAAATTAACGATCCTAATCATTATTTTATGACTGTTTGGTCATAACAACATAAGTGTAGCAGTTACGGGGTGACTCACAGCTCTGGAGCCATAATCCAGCTCAGTTACCCAACCACCACAGTGTTATTGACAGACTTGGATTTGACCTAGATTCATGCCTTAAGGTTCTATGTCGTGAAATCTTAACATTTCCTTTTCAGCACATACAACATTTTCTCTAACGTCAGGTTATATTTGTATCACGAAAAAAAGCTAAACTAAAAAAGAAAGTATTTTCTGATGCAGATGGCAAAATGCAGCAGAAAATTGTCACATGTTGGTAAACAAATGATCACACCTTGACTTTTTGGTTTGCTGTTATATTCCTTACTGGTTATTTGGAAGGCAGATAGAACTGTGATGATCAGCATTTCAGCTCCTTACTTGTGGATGTAATAATAAGCTCCCAAAGCCCTCGGGTATAATTTATGAGTCAAAGGTAGATGCAATAAATAAAAGAAGTGCTGAGCTGTGATTATGCAAAGCTGACTCATTAGTGATGCTCACCCAGAGTGTTGGAGTCCCATCAGCAGCATGCCTTCTGTCTCCTGTAATGCTGCTTTGTGTTTGGCATCCCTGCAGGTGGTAATGAACAATCAGCGGAAGATCATCTGGCCTGGAGGAGAGACTGAGAAACCACAGGGCTTCCAGATGTCCACTCGATTAAAGGTAGAAGCCTCCGTTTGGCTGCTGCGATGTGACAGTCATGTCGAAACAGATGAAGAGTGCACCTGAGCTGATGGAGTCATGTTGGGCATTGCACTAACATATCTCTAGTATATTTTAGCTCCTCATATCTATCACAGACTATCAGAAAACTCTTCAGGAATTCAGCTGTCAACTCTTGTGTCTGTGAACCAGATTTTTATTTATTTATTTGTGGAGATGATGTCTTATATGTTTCAATCCAATATGATACAAAACAATTGGGATATGTGTTATGGGTAGATTTCTATTGAACTCAGTTTTAGTCCCACTGACTTCCTTCACATGTTAGCATCTGTTGGCACACTATTTTGGAGACACAAAATTACGAGAAAACATGAAAAATTTCTGTTGGAATTAAACTAAATTGGTGCGTACAACACTGTCGGTACATGTTTTATCTATCTTAATTGCAGTTAATTAAAATGTCTGAGGCTAATGTTCATCCCAGAAGGAAATAAAGCATGAAATTGCAGGTTTCAGGTACTGTTTTAGTTTTTTTTTAATGATTCTGAAGAGGATCATAATGAATTTAGCTTAATTAAACTGCTTTGCTTTTTATCTGCTGCAGATTGTGACGATACACCAGGAGCCTTTTGTGTATGTGAAACCTACTCAGACAGATGGAACCTGCAAGGAAGAAATGACATTAAATGGAGTCTTAATAAAAAAGGTTATCTGTACTGGACCCAATGAGACCATTCCAGGTAAAATACCATAGTGCTTTTCAAACATTCTTCAGCTGTTAATGTAGATAAATACTGGAGGGACCCATTTCTATCTGCTTGTGTGCATTCAGGAAAAAAATTATTACCAAAAATGACCCATTTAAAATCTCGAATAGTGTTTGTAACTTGCAGCCATTGTTGATTTTGTTACAGGGCGCCCGATAGTGCCCCAGTGTTGCTATGGTTTCTGTATTGACCTACTAATCAAGTTGGCCATGACCATGAATTTTACCTATGAGGTGCATTTGGTGGCTGATGGGAAATTTGGAACTCAAGAGCGGGTAAATATCTGTATCTGTGAGATCATTTCACATTATACTTTATATTCAGAGCTTTAATAAATTTTGCTTTACATCACAGGAAGTGCTGATCCTGCTGTATAGCTTTTTTTTTTTTTATTTATTTGCCCATTTTAAGTTTTCAAGAAAAAGGAGGAAATGCACCATTTGCTGTAACTGACATTAAAGTCCCTTTTTGTGAATATTATCACTTAAAAATAGACACAAAAAACAAAGGATAACCAAAAACCATTTAAACATCATTTACATAGAAATATATATTTAAAAATCAACTTTAGGTATTTCTAGGAGTTTTTTCTGTTAATCTTTACTACAAAAATCCAGTTCAAATGTTATTATTTTTAAACACTTGTTCAAATCCTTCATAGTTTTTAAACTGTTTCAGCCAATTAGTTTTTGTTTTTCATGTTTTACAAGATCAGAAAATGCAAAATCCAAGGACACAAAATGACCATCTTATACCCAGAATATTGCTGCTTTACAGATTGTCTGTAGTTATTTTGTGGTGAGAATTTATTAATTTCATTTAAAATCCTGCAAAAAAAATCTTTATGCAAATAAAATAGGACACATGCCTTTCTATAATCATCTATATATAACTTAACCTTACAGTATACAACACAAGTGGGACAACTATATAAATTAATCAAAATCCAAAGTGGTTTTTCTCTTTATGTTGACAAAGTATTTTATCCTCCTGTATTAGCTATATATTTACCTGGAAACACACACTTATTTTAAAAGTAAAGATTGTAAAAGGTATTTAAGTCAACATTTGAGAATATTTGTTGTCTCTAAATTGAATTGTTCTAATAGAATTATCCTTTAATTATCCTTCAATTAGTTGGGACGGTCTTTTTATTGTTCAAAGGATTTGGTTTTGGTATGAATTGAGAAGCTCTGTAAGAATCTCGTCTCCATCTGGGTTAAGGTTACTGCTGATATCAGTGGAGGGGAAGTGAGAGAACACTGGGTGAACCAAAAATAGCCTCTGTCCTTATTTATTATACATTAAAAGTGGGAATCCCACTGTGAAACTGCTGTGCTGCAGTAGCTATTCACATAAATCAGAAAATACACACAGAAGTACACAGTAGTATGCTGAATGATAAGACTACATAGAACTTAATGGGTCAATAAATGAAAAGCAGTTCACAGATTAAACCAGAAGTAATTTACTCATCCATTGAGATCTGGTCAGCTGGTTGCATTTTAAACACAAAGAGCAACGTGACTGAAACATAAACACGATGAATGGAACAGAGTGGTTTGTGGGCCAGAAATGGACCTTAAAAAAATCTTTAAAAAACAAAGTCTGTTTGGCTTTAAAACAAGAGAATAAAGACATTAATAAGACCTACAAATTTATTTAAAAGGCAAGTAGAGTCAGTTGTTTTACCATAAAAAATGAAAATAAAAAGTACTGTTTACTGTATTTATTTCAACAATGACATCAATGAGTGTCCCTGTTTCTCAGCTTATACCTTTGCAACAAGCATGCTATTTATTTATTTTTTAAATAACAATAATAACAACAAATCAAAATTACTTTCTTCCAATAGATTTTGCAGAGTAGTTCATGGAAAATAAAAAATCCAGCAACAAATGTTAAATGTTGTGATAAAAGTGAATCACAGCTAACCTTTCAGTGACTATATGTTGTGTTTAATAGATGCAGGTAACATACTTTGACTATATTTTAGCTCAGTGTGTGTGTGTCTCTTTGATCCTTTAAAGTACATCAAAAATGGGCACCTGGGAATAAGATTATTTTCCAGCTTGTGCTGACATGATGACGCCTTTGGCTGTGTATTTAACAGCACACTCAAATCTGACAAATGATCACAAACTTTTCTGTCAGCAATGAGCTTTTGCAACATCTCACATATTAGTCAAAGCTTTGATTTCTCCATGTTGGGTACACAAACACTGGCACCACGTCGTTTGTTTCTAGGGGAACTTTTAATCATGGTGACTCAAATTAACACAAAACTCTGAGTAACATCAGCTAATGCTAACTTTTACAACAACAGGATGATCATATGATTTGGTTTTAGCTGTAATATGTTTATTTTTGTCCTGTACAAAAATTATTCTTTTATTTTATTGAAACTTTATTCTAGCATTAACAGACAACATAAACTAATCAAAGTAAAGAACCAAAAATTTGACTTCTGTTTCTTTGTCCAGCTGTTCTCTCTTTCTAGATGTGTGATCCTGTTTTCACACAGTTAATATTCCGTTTTGTCTTCAAGAAATGTATTTTGAAAAGTAATTCAGAAACTAGCATGAAAATAACGCAGCATCCCAGAGGAACTTGTAGTTTCAAAGTTAATGGATGTTAGCCAGCATTTTTTGTGTTACAGGATTGTTCATTGTCGTTGTGTTCACACTTGAGTTGCTTGTGTAGTGTCTTACTTTCCTTTATGTCAGATTAGTGAAGCTTTAACACCATGAGTGCACATGGTTTCTGGGTTAATGATACATGTTAGCAGAGACGAAAGCACAGAGAGCGATGCAATGCTCATTATTAAATCAACAAGCTTTGCAGACTCAAAAGATGCTCCTACAAAACACATATTAAAAACTAAATGCCTCAGGCTGCCTTGATAAAGATGTTTTTGTGTTTGGTGTAGATTTGTTACTTAGTTGTGATTTCAGAGTCCACCCATCAAAATGCCTCCATAGTTTAAAACTATGGAGGCATACTTTAAAAGACATTTAACATTGAAAAACATTATAGTTCACAAGAACAAAATAAACTGATAACATTAACGTGACACATTTAACTCAAATATTTGTATAAGTTTATTATTTTACATTTCATGTGTTTTAAACCACAGAGAATAGCTGGCTCTCTTTTCATATTTATACCAGACTATTTTCAGATATTTGGAACATTCCTTGGACTTTTATCCCCTCTTGGCTTATCCTAAATCCTAAAAACCTGGAAACGGGATGATAACTGACTTTCATGTCAGCACCTTCCTTTTTGTACCTCAGGTGAATAACAGCAATAAAAAAGAGTGGAATGGCATGATGGGAGAGCTCCTGGGGGGCCTTGCTGACATGATTGTTGCCCCACTGACTATAAACAACGAACGGGCCCAGTACATCGAGTTCTCCAAGCCCTTTAAATATCAAGGACTTACTATTCTTGTCAAAAAGGTGAGAGTTTCATGTATTTTTCTCCTGTTGTACTCGTGATTGTTCAGTCCAAAGTTTTACCTGATGCTACTTTAACTGTAGGACTCCAAGCGTGTAAGGACAATCGTTAAACTGTCGTTAATGGCGTTGCAGGGATATTAAATGTGTTTACTACATGGTCACACACATTCTACATCGATTTGTTAAATGATAAAATAAAGTAAGCTTACCTGAGATTTTAACCATGAGGCTGCTAGCCTCATACGTTTGGTCTTTTTTACTAAAAAGATATAGGGTTGTTTTATTTGTTTGTTTTTGTTTGTTTTTTCTAGCACCTGAAGTAGACAGCAGTCAGTAATTTCATGGTAGAAAATTTTAAGACAAATTCTCGTGGGAAGTCAAGCTACTTCTCAAAGTTGAACCTGCTCGAGAGTCAATTTTTTAATGCACCAGAAAAATAATTGCATTTTTTTTTATTTTCTAAGCTAAACAATCAAGGCGTCACAATGCTAACTGTGCTAATCCTACATGCACCAACGCTACGGAGTGCATCCCCTTTCAAATTAGCTGTAATTCAGTTTAGTCATAAAATAACTGTTGAACGCTAACAAATTAGCATTAAAATGTATATTTTTAAGAATACACCTGATCATGTTGCAAAAATATTTAGCAGACATTAGGTTATACTAATTCAGGTCACTACTATTTTTTCATCTTGGTTTGGTTATTTTGCATGTTATTTAAGTCACTAAACACTTATTAAAACTCAGCACTGCAAATCTTCATTATTGTCTGTTCTATTACATTTTTGATGGTTTAACATTTTAAATTTACAAACCCCCAGAAGCAATTGAATGATCCCCATCCAATGCAAACACATGCTTAATCTGCAAGGCCCATAAAATAACCATAAGGATGTGGTAATAAAGGGTATAGAAGTAAACTGGTCCTTCTTTTACCTTTTTAACAAAGTAATCTCTTATTTGAAAACCATTTGTGATGTATGTGTTTTTAGGAAATTCCTCGAAGTACACTGGACTCATTTATGCAGCCTTTCCAAAGCACATTGTGGCTGCTGGTGGGTCTTTCGGTGCATGTGGTGGCGGTGATGCTTTACCTTCTAGACCGGTTCAGGTACAAGGAAAACCTGTTTGTTCATATGTGTGTTTAGATCTTTATTCACAATTTGTGTATACAAGCACTCCTTAGCACTGCAGATCTTCCCTCATTGTGGACAACATGGCAGACAGAGGTGAAGATTGGCTCCGATCATCCCACTGCTCTGTTCCTGTGCTGCCGTCTTTAGTCTGTTTCTTTTTGTCAGGGATTTGTCTCTGTTGTGCTTCGCTCACTCATGTTGAGTTTTTCCCCCCTTTGACTCGGGTTTCATGCCTATTCGGGTTCAGTGAACTTTCATTTTATCTTCTGCAACCCTTCCAATTTCTTCCCTTTAGTCCATTTGGAAGATTTAAAGTAAATAGTGAAGAAGAAGAAGAAGATGCCCTCACCTTGTCATCTGCCATGTGGTTCTCCTGGGGGGTCTTGCTGAACTCTGGAATAGGAGAAGGTAAGACAGACTCTATGGCCCAAAGATATTATAATTCTAACTATTTTGTGGGATGTTTTCTGGGGATAAACTCAAACAATACTCATTAATGAGATCAATCCTAGTTTTGAAGGTCTAAACTGTTAAGCTGAAAACTCTCTGACTACATAGGTGCGCCACGCAGCTTCTCAGCAAGAATCCTGGGCATGGTGTGGGCTGGTTTTGCTATGATCATTGTGGCTTCCTATACTGCCAACCTGGCTGCCTTCCTGGTGCTGGACCGGCCTGAGGAGCGCATCACTGGCATCAACGACCCAAGGGTGGGTGACGCAACAACATGAGAGTATGTCGACCATGTCAAATATTTAAACAAAATTTTACTTAGAAGTTTGTTTTTCTTTTCTATTTCCAGCTGAGAAACCCATCAGATAAATTCATTTACGCCACGGTGAAACAAAGCTCTGTGGATATCTACTTCCGGCGACAGGTGGAGCTTAGCACCATGTACCGCCACATGGAGAAGCACAACTATGAGAGTGCTGCTGAGGCTATCCAGGCTGTGCGTGACAAGTGAGTCTCGGCCAGGCCGGGCCGACTGGAGCAGGTGTCGGCCAGCTGCTTGACATAAACTAGGGCCAGTCCGGGTTATCTCAAGGCTAGGGACATGGACCTCTGAATCAAATGGAAATGGCAGGACTTACTGCAATGTTCAATCTGATTCAGGTCCATCATCCAGTTAAGACAGTTCTCAATATTCAGAAACAGGTTTGGATGTGTCAGTAAGTACTGACATGAGTGGAGGTTGAGCTAACACTGAGTCCAGGAGCACCCTTTTCCAGGTTATACCCAGATGAACATCTTTGAGATTTGTGGAATCCAGTGGGGGATGCACCCTCACCAATCTGGCTTTGGATTTCATTTGGGCCATTGAGATTGCTGGTAAACGCTGAAAACACATGATTTGGTGTGCGAGAAAGAGAAGGTTGGGAGCCGTAAATGTGTATGTAAATCATTGTATTGTTGCACCGTAACCCCCTCCTTCCCCTCCTCCTCCCTGCCTCCCTTCCACACAGCAAGCTGCATGCTTTCATCTGGGACTCTGCGGTGCTGGAGTTTGAAGCCTCGCAGAAGTGTGACCTTGTGACCACGGGAGAGCTGTTTTTCCGTTCGGGCTTTGGCATAGGCATGCGCAAGGACAGCCCCTGGAAACAGAATGTGTCCCTGGCCATTCTCAGGTCTGTCCCAGCGGAAGCTACGTTTCTCATATGACTTCTTTTTCATTTCTTTTTAAATATGATTTCATGGCCGTCGGACGGTTTAGACATCCAATACATTGGCTTATGTGACATCTCTTTGTGTCTCCCCTTCCTGCCCTGTATGTCAGTGTCATATTTGTCTGTTTGTCTGTCTACTTGTCCCTTATCCATTTGTTTAGTTATCTGGGAGTAAGCGGCGCAAACATTCTGTCGATTGAGGCTTTTCATTAACTTTGATACTTCTCTCTCCACCACCCCCAACCTCCTACAGTTCTCATGAGAATGGCTTCATGGAAGACCTAGATAAAACCTGGGTGAGATACCAGGAGTGTGACTCACGGAGCAATGCCCCAGCCACACTCACCTTTGAAAATATGGCAGGTATGGTCCTCATGGCATAGAAAAAGCGTTAAAAGTGATTGGACAAAAACTGCAGTGGTAAGGTACTGTAGCCCTTTTTTGTCCAATACCTTTGCAGCATAGTTGTTTTAGTGTCAACGTAGGTGCTCTGTGGAAGTGTGGCTTACTGTAACGTGCTGTGATTTTGTGGATTTGTGGTCCTTTATTGATATTGTGTTGTTTACAGCTGCTGTCTTCAGTAGGAGCTGGTTAAGAAAAAGATGCAACCGCTGAGCATAACGAGCAGTCATGCTCAGTGGGAGCGGTGCAATTCTAGATTGGCTGCTCACACATTTCTCTCTTTTCTCTGTATCTGTCTCTTTATTCCTTCCTAACAGGTGTTTTCATGCTGGTGGCTGGAGGCATTGCAGCAGGGATCTTCCTCATCTTCATTGAAATCGCTTACAAACGCCATAAAGACGCCCGCAGGAAGCAGATGCAGCTGGCCTTTGCGGCCGTCAATGTCTGGAGGAAGAACTTGCAGGTAGGAATGACTTTTTCTGCCTAGTGACACGTGGGTTGGAAGGACTAAAGCTGGGGCTCAGAAGAGCCAGCAAGGCCCCCTTCTTGTGGTGGTCAATGTCGGTCTCCTAAAGTTTTCTGGAAACTTCTCAGTTTCAGCAATAAAACCCCAAGAAAGACAGACCTCTCTGATACCTAAACATAATGCTGAGGCATCTTGAACGGTCGTTTTGAGGGTCTTAACTATTTCCAGAGGCCAACTGCACCAATATCTCTTGTGTGTACCTGCAGGAAAGTAAGGAGGCCTCTGGAAGTCAAGCGGTAACTGGTACCCCCTCTTTAGTATGTAGCAGAGCCATTTTCACCCCAGTGTCACTGCTCACTGTTAGAAAATAAATAAAATAAGTGGCCTTCTTACATGATGAATATCCAAGTTTAAACTTCACCACATTCATGGCATGATGAAGTAGTAGTAAGCTGCTGCTTTCTCATTAGATGCTTCATGAGGTCATATGATGCACATTTTAATTCAAACATATTTTATTGACCCTGAGGGAAAAGTCAACGTTGTTACTTATTTTTTCTTTAGAAAGGACGCCACTAAAAACTTAATGAATGCTCAGCAACTAGCATTTTATAAAAACAGCTATAGCAAAGATTCTACAAGAGTTGATGCTTTGATCATGTCATCATTGGCTTTTTGTTTTGCTCTTCCAGCAGTGCAACAGCCAAATAGAGCATAAAGGGTAAAATCAATGCCGTGGCACAATCATATAATTGTGATCCAGCAAATTCTAACTATATAGTGTACTGAAGTGAACCGGGTCACATCCATAGCACAGATTCATGGATGTAGCTGTTAAATGTGCACGTTAGAAGATACATAGAACACTACTTTACCAAACAGGTCTTAAGTTTCAAGAGTCAGTTCACACAAACATGCATTTCTAAAAATAAACTGATTGAAATGTTACAATGTTATGCAAGTTCACAATTAACAGGAAGGAAGTAATTAAATTTTCAGGTTAAAACTCCTTTAATTAATCTTCCTTAATCGCTTTCTGCACCAAATAGTTGTAAAAATGGTGTTTGTTACTAGATGACATTTTCCTTTTTTGTTCTCGGTCACGTTGCATCTTATCATGGCTAAATTCCCAATAAAGCTTCTTTCATTTTTTATTCAGTTTTATTTACAGAAATTTTAAAACAAAAACTCTCAAAAGTTTGAACAGAAAACTGTTCCGTTGTGGTTCCTTTCAAAGCACCGCAGCGTTCAGAAAGATGCAGATTTAATTTAAATAAAACGCATTACCTCAAATCTCCTATAAGTGAAGGCATCTGCGCTGGTATTTTACTGGTGCTACTTACTTGTTTGATGATCAATAACCCTGTAAATTGAATTTTGATTAAGAGTCTTTATATAATCATGTAACTCTAAAAATGAATTACATTGTTTTATTCTAGTGGACAAACTGACTTCAACAATAATCGAGCATTAGGGAGAAATTTCTTTGCTCGGCCAATCAAGAACATGATTCGCTCCTGTACTCCAATGCAATCAGTGCAATCATGCCTCCACAACTTCACCCAAACCCTGATTGGATTGCTTGGAGGTACAGGTTTTCCTCATTTAATGGCCGATCACACTGTGATGTGGCTCAGGCAGCGTGTCTGCTGTGTCTCTCCAAGTATTTGTCCTGCTGAAATGAGGCAGCAGGGCTGGAGAAAGGTACAGTATAAAAAGTCACAAGTGCCTGTCAGCAAACCTGTGTCCTTTTAATGGTGTCTGCCATCACACTGACAACTGAACTGTTACTGTTGTGAGTGTCCTCATATGGATGTATGATCTTCAGGCACATTCAGCAGACCAATGCATGCAGGGTGGCATCACTGAGAAAGGAGAGAGACACATTAAACTGCCTACAGAACATTGGTATTCAGAGCCGCGTTACTGATGATCGTGTTCTCTGCATGAATAAACAAAGATGGCTCGTGTTGCTCACTGACTGTCACCGTAGAGCCAAAGGAAAACAGACTCACATTATTGCAATGACATCTCGCAGAGGAAGCACTGAGGGAGCCTGCAGAGTCCAACTAATTCAATTATTTCTACATGAATGTTATTTTGAATTCTATCTGGGTGCACTGATTACTTCTCTGTGATCTAATTTTCATAGACTGAAAATGACAATTTGGTTATGTAGGACACAAACCCATTACACTGGACAATCTGAAATCACAGTTTATGTTCTCCTCCTTCCTTAGTGCAACAAGCACTATAACCTGCAGTCTCATCATTGGCATCATTTTATAACTGCTTGTATGTTTGTTGTTTGTAATTATGTGCTCATACTGCCTCAGGTTGGTGCATTTAGACACTGGAGGACTGTGCACACACATGCCTTCAAATATGAATGGAAGTTCAGACACTGCACATCTGACTAAATCTGTTCATGTGGCTAAATCTGTGCAAGAGGTTGTGTACATGCTGGTGATTCCCAAAGGCCTCAAGCTAAAACTTCCTGAAATGTCTCGCCACCAGCTGCTGCTTTTAAACATTTTTTAAGGTTTAAAAGTATAAATGCATGCCGACATTGCAGTTTAGGAAGCTTCAGCTAAGATTTTCTTTTTCAGAAGTGATGTAAATCTTTAAATTAGTGCCTGTAATTACAAAAAATGTAATTTCAATATAATTAAGTTTTGTTTTTTTTTTCTTTTTGATTGATGTTAATTGAATAAGAAGTGTGAGAATGAAGCCTGCCTTTGTTATTTCCTTTAAGCATGAATCTAACCTGCACAACATAATGCTGAATTAATTATTAAACTGCTTTTCTCCATTGAAAATTAATACCAAATAGTTATACAAGACTAGTACATGGTGAACAGTAAAGACAATTATTAGCATGTTTAATTTGAAACATTATTGACATTATTGTTCTTATTGACAATAAATGTCACATGGTGACAGGATCAAGACACAGCTAGAGAGATCTAGAACAAAAGGATAAAATCATGCCACAAAAAAGAAGCTGGTGTGCATAAAAGAAGCTGCAATTTCCGTAGACATCTTGTGTCAAGTTTGTCATGCTGGTGTTTATTTTAATTCTAAGTTAGAGTTTGTGGAAATGAACCTTTTTAGAGGGTCTTGTGTTGATCAGCTGTTCGACTGATTCCTGCATCAGATTTAAATACCTGGTTCTCTAATATTAGATCATTCTGACTGCCGTCTACATCAGGTAAGATACTCATTAATCTTAACAACTCCACATGGCCCTTAAAAATGGTTCCATACCTTTTAAGCTGCACAAATATTTTAGAAACATTATATTAGTTTAATTAGTTGTGCTGAATTAGGGGTAATTTTAGGGTTCCAATTTCCTTAAATATCTGATACTTAACATAGATTTTAAGTTAGCTGAGTTTTTTTTTTTTTTTTAAATAGATATAATGCATATAAAAGGACTATAAAGATTTACATCACTTGTATTAGTTTTGTTGCTGAGAGGCTTTTCACTTAGCTTTCCGCTTCCTTTTAGGACTCAGATGTTACTCAGAGGTGCACTCTCTGAACAAAACTAAAACTTGTGTCACTTTAAAATGAGAAAAATTTCTCAGAACTGTGATAATGATGCCGGACTATGGCAGTTTGCTTCCGTTTTTAATGTAAAACAGGCGGTTACTGTATATATTGTGCAAGTCCCATCGTTCGTTTCATCTGATGGTTCAGCATGCCCAGCATGGCCGGGACTGTGCGCACGCAGCACCTCATCAGGGCTCAGAGCAGCCAGGCTGCATTCCTGAAGTCTCCAACATGTGGAGAATATAAATGCTGGAAAGAAAAGGTTATAAGAACGAAGCTTTCAACACGTGGGCATTGATTTTTTTTCCTGAACAAATATACCAACATGCTGCATTATAATCCGTTTACTAACGAGGTGTCATTTTCCAACAGGAAAAACAGATTTTCTCACCATTTACAACTGTAATGTCACACCGATCACTTCCTGGCCCACTCTTGATTATACCTGCTTGCCACCTGATGAGCTGTCAAAGGGGTGGAGGGGAAAAGTGCTGGTTGGCAGGGATGATGGTGGTACAAATGTGCCCTGAAACAGCCAAGTCATGTGACCTGATGAAAGAGGATGTACTGCGGGGCCAGTGCTGGCCAGGATTGATTTCTCATGCTGTTTGTTTTACGTTTAATTATTCTATGTTTTCTTCTTTTACACCTCCCCCTCCATCCTTACAACGTTTTGGCATGTTGAAATTCACACCACACTGCCCTGCCCACCCCAAGGGCCTCCCTCAAGGCTGCTACTCAGCTCTTCACCACATATTCTTTTATCAGCGTCCATCTTAGATTAACCTTATGAAGTCAGTTTCATGAAAACCGCAAAGATTTTCTGTTTTGTATTTTTTTTTTAGGACAAAGATGCTTTGACAGTACTCATTTCATCTCTTCTTTCAGCCATACTCAATCACATTCCCTTGTGTGTGGGGTGAATTTCCATTATACCGGTTATTTCGGTATAATGATTTTAAATGGGCTTCAGTTTCTGACTTTTGTCGCTCTTGTTTTCTCTTTGATATGCACTTCAGTGGCATCCAATAATGTAGTTTCTCAATTTTTTATACCTGCCTGGCTTTGGATGTGGATGTTTGCTTTGCTTATATATATATATTTATTATATATATGAATATCTGCCCTTTTTAGTTTCCATAGCTTCTGCTTAAGGATCGTCATTAAAGTAATGATCAGGTGGATGGAAATTTATTTTATTTTTCTTTTCTCCCCCCTCTATGCAGCCCTCTTCCTCTCTAGAGACTCAGGATGTAAGAATACCTTAATATGAGTTGTTTTTTTCCTTTCTGCACACAAATCATGCAGTTTTTGTGAGAGTAGCTGTGGGGCACTCTGATGGTGTGAGGGAGGGAGGGCACCAAACTGGCTTGCCATCTTGTAAGAATATGGTAAAGACGACCTCTTTTCTTTTCTACTTTTATTTTGAAAGGTGCACATCTGAACATATTTACAAGGTGTCAGTGTCAAGTATAGAGTAGAATATGGACATTGTAATGAAACAGTAGTTTATATCTTTGGAATGTGGTTTCTGTGGAAAGGTTAAGAACGCTTGATATCTTACCTGTGCTTTAGTTTAACTCTGACCAGACTGATGAGATAAGATCGTGTCTGATTGGGGCCAAGAACAAAAGAAGTTGCTGCCATCTTGCAACAACTCCCATGTCAAAAATGTATTATTGGTTCAGTGAAGGCTGTTTTATGAATCTTTACATCACCATTTTTGCATTACATGGTTATTTATTTTAAGTAAGCTGAAGCAGTTCCACCAGGAATTTCTTTATATTCCTGCCAAAGTAAAAATATAATGCAAAAGACACTGCAAAATGTAAAGATTTGAGGAAAATAATTTTCACAAACCTCTCTGACATTTTTAGATTAAACGTTTTAAGATGGCAACAATCCACTTTAGGATTGGTCCTGCGAGCACTAGCCATTAGCTCGTCAGTCCCATCAGAACTAAACTCTATTTATCCAGAAAGATACCTGCAACAGGTAACATGCTAACTGTTTATTCATTTACCACAGAAACTCACTTCAAAAGATACAAACTATCTCCGTCAAGGATATTTAGCATTTAAGTGTGGTTGTTCAAGCAAATAGTAATCCTTTTAGATGATTAAAGAGATAAAAGGATCACGCCCACTGACATCTTTACTAGTCATCACTCATTCCAGTGCATTTGTAGGGGCTGAGTGAATGTGTCAGCACATTTCTTGAGGACTATTGAGCGATCTTGTGCTGTCAGTGTGACAATGTTGCATAAAATCTAGACAAACGCCCTCATATCAGACTGAACAGATGATTCTCACACTCACATCTAACAAGCTTTATCCCTTTCTTTCTCACTCTTTTGCTTTTTCATATGCTGTAGTTCTTGTTTTTACAAGGTCCCTCCAAATACTTAGACAATAAAGAATAAGGTAATGTTATTGGGGTGATGGGTGCTGGTGGTTGGGTAGAGAAAACGGGCGATGACTGAGATAACAGTCATCGTCCCGGCCATAGAACATGAATAATGTTTCTACATATATTTATTTTAGGATAGGAAAAGTGGTAGAGCAGAGCCCGACCCCAAAAAGAAAGCCTCTTTTAGGTCCATCAGTACCACCCTGGCCTCCAGCATCAAGAGACGTAGGTCCTCCAAAGACACGGTAAGGAGACGGAGAAGCAATAACTTCCCTTGTATATTCCTCTTAAGCTTTTCTCTCCTTCTCCTTTTCCTCTGTCTCTAGTTTTATCTCTCTCCTTTTCTGTCCTCTCTGCATACATCCCCATATCTGACCACAAAAGAGTCCCATGTCTAGATCACTCATTTCCACGCGGCTCTGCGTGACCTCTGCCAAGTGTCTGTCCCTTCACCATTAATCAGTCATTACCATTTAGGCTTTACAGCTCCTTTAGTTCATATGAGTGCAGGATCTCCGGTCAGGCCAGTTTAGGTGCTGGGTCCTGAATTTGGTGAAATATCTAAGATTTTTTTCAGGTTTTTTTTTGGTATTTAGAGGAAGGGGGTGACAAAAGCAAGCACTGTGCCAGTGTTGTTTTGTCTTGGGCTGCTCTTCCTTCCTGCCCCTGGTTTGAACCTGGATTCTGGTAGTTTTTTATTTTATTTTTGGTGGTGGTGTTGTAGCGTGTGTGCGCCGTACGTGAATGGGTATCAGTTGATGTATTTTTGATCATGTCCTGTTGTTTGGATTGCTTGATCCCATTTGTTTCTTTGCACCAATCCTGCACTCCCTCAGTTTAGTTTTTGCTCATGTTTTGACAAGCATGCACTGGTGTTCTGTCTCTTTTTGTTTCCAAATCCATTTCCAAGGCAGTCGTGACGGCCAGTCCTCCTAAGAAGAAAACCAACGTGCTGTCTTACTTACCAACCTGTCTATTTCAGGATTACACTCATGGATTTCTATTAATAAGTTTACCTTTTGCTTTGTCATGTTTTCTTTGTCATAATTCTTGTTTAATTTCCAGCGTCCTTGTGGTCTGAACTGTGCATGCCTCTTTCAGGGTATATTTTCAGGTGATGACGACAATGTTCTTTTTATGTTTAATATATTCATTCTGATTGGGGAAAGAAACTCTGTGAAGTCTTTGACTCTCACTGTGTCACAAGGCAAGCATAAAAACAACACCACTTAAAACATGTTGTACAATTTTGCGTAACACTTTTGTTGCAGATCAATGAGAGTATCAGTTGTATTTATTTAATTTTTAATTGTTTTGTTTTTTTTACAGTGGAGTTGAAAAGCTCTGCTGTTTGAGATTGGGAAGTATGTACTGCAGAAACATGACAAAGCAGTGACCTGCAGTGATTTATAGCCTCTCTATCAGACCAAATCTATCCTGTACACCTTTAAATGAGTTATAATAATAATAATCTACAGAGTTAGCTCAGAAAAGTTTCTTGCTTTGTTTTGAATGTGATTCTCAGGGCAGATGGAACAGCTACTTTTAGCTGACAGGCTGCTAAAACCACTTAGAAAAGTTTTTGATTTCTTGTCTCTTATGTTTATTGTATTTTTATGGCTCTTTTGGACTGAAGCAACAAACTTTTACTCTTCTTTGGCAGTTTTCCAATAGAATTGGTTTTGTGTCAAGAGACGAAGACCGTGATCGCTACTGTTAAAATCTCAGTTTAAGGTTTGGATGTTGGTTTGAGAACCCAATGGTGGAGGAGTATGTATGTATATATGTATATATTTATACATATATAAACCCAGAAACCTAAGCAGGATTTAGAATAAATAAAAATGTGCTGTAAATGAAATATCTACCATCTTCAGTCTCTGACCATTATTTTAATTTTATATCAATGTTCTTCTTTTATATTAATGGATATCAATGGACTTAAGTGTCAGTGTCCCTCACCCACATGCCACACTGCTCCTCTCTTCCTCTGCCAGCATGCTAACTACTTTACCTGTCGTAGATGTAGTGCAGTAACAGTAGAAACAGTCTGTAGAGTGTCTTATTAAGTAGATGGTAAGCATTGCTTGTGCTTGTGATGTCAATAAGGTGTCTCTTTGTCACTGGTCCACTTGACCCCAGTAGGGTGGGTTCTGTTTAAGCAGGAAAAAGACATAAGAACAGAATGGGGGCTATAAGCTACATGACGATGATGCAACTTTGTGGGTCAAGAGGATGAGGGACATCCACACTGACTCCTTTTGTCTTAAAAATATTCAGTCTGGATGTTGCTCTGTTAGTCACATTGAAATATTAGTTGCTTGAATTATTAGGTTTTATTCAAAATCAGCATTTTAACAGCTTATTATGCTTGAATGAGAAAGATGACGGTTAAGATGGTCACAGCTTTCCACTGCTGTTTGTTTTATCACATAGTTTGGATTATAATTGGGATTATGCAAATCAGTTGGATCTAAAAAATTCAACTAAACTGCTTTTTTCACTCAGTTTTATCATGTTCCAACATTTAAATATACTGCTCTTAGATTTGTTTCCCCAAAAGTATGTTGAACCAGCTTCAAATAACTCAGAAGCAAATTGCTGTTGCCACATAGACAAAGGACGTGCATGACATGTGGTCTTGTTTCCCTCCCTCAGCATCGTATAAATATAAATTAATGCACTTTTAGGAAGCATGGTTAAGGTGGGACTGGACATACGATTCTGAATCAACAGCATTTTCAAATCGGTCTTTAATCAAAATTAATTCCAAGCTGTTAAAATGAGAGAATCAGTATTTCTGTGTATATAAAAATTACTGTGCACAATTAAAAAGCAATGAGATTGGCAGAACGTGGTCACTCAGTCATGTTGCTGGAGTTGGAAAATTAATGGCATTAAACTTGCTGTTGTCGAGACTCTCGTCTGCTCCCAGCTAGCCCGTCTCAGGCATATAAAAAGACTTTAGAGAAATTCAAGCATAATAGAAACGGATTGCCTGAGAGGGGTTAGAGCACACTGCTGCTACGGCAGAAAATGACAACAATTGTTCTTAAAAATAATATAATTGCATAAACTGTTAAATCATACCTTAGTGGCCAAAACTGACACAGTTTTGTGTGTCTCCTGTCATCCTTTGCTTCCATTTCTCTTCACTTCTGCAGCAGTACCCACCTACTGACGCCACGGGCCAACTCAACTTGTCTGACCCATCTGTCAGCACTGTGGTGTAAAAACGAGGGTGGTGTTGAGATTTGCTCTTCAAGGAGAGAGGAAACAAGTTGAAGTGAGAGGAAAAGAAGCGACGGGGGGAAGAATCCGCGTTCCCTTCGTCGGCAAAGCAGAAGCTGCGGAGGTTTAAGGAAAACTGTCTTCTAAAGAAGTGGCCGATGACTCTGAACTTTGCACCTTTTTTAAGATGATCTGATCTTAGATGTTTGTAGGATGTTTGCTGAGCATGCACAGAAAAACCCATCTGACTCATATATACAATATTTTCATTCTGTATATTATAAGCTTAACTTATTAACCTTGTTTTGTCCTTTTACTCACAGAATTTAATGTTTGATGTTTTTACAAGTTGATGCATAGCTTTTAGAAAGCCAGATTAAGTTTGATTAATTTACAGAATAAATCTGTGGTGCAAATATTCTACTTAACATATCACTTCCAATTAGGGCCTAATTAAAGCAGAAATATTTAGTATTTAGTGCAATACAAGAAGTACTGTAAGCTTCAATGGAGATAAATTATTTTTCATAGGAAATCTGTTTATATCGACACTTTAAATGTTTTTCAAATTTTTTTAATTGGAACACACTAAGGGCACTAAAATAAGCAAATGGCTTGTGTTATATACAAATGAAAATGGGAAAAGCATGTGTGCTTATATATGAAAAACAGCTTTATGTATTTGAATCATAACAGTGATTACTGTCACTTTTAGGCTATAGGTGAGCCTGTAAATATTAAAATTATATCGCTCCCTTTTAAGTTTGCACTAACTTCACAAAAGTTGTTCATTTAAATGTTTAAAAAAAAAGGTTGGAGTGCTTAGTTTTACTACTATTTATGAAAATAGATAAACAGATACTATTAGAATTAGAAATTTGTTGAAATACATACCATTTTAAGTGTATAACTCAATGCCTTTGCATTGGGGGACATCCTCTCTGTTCCTCTCTCCTGCAGCAGCAGTCTTTCTCATTTCCAGCATTGAAGGGGTTGCATCAAAGGGCCAGGTTTTTCATCCAACCAGCACTCGGTCTTTCATGCAAAACCTCCTCCCTGTGCAGCACTGGAGAACTTTTACACGAAGGGATCAGAGTGAATTGAAACTTATGGTTAACTGCATATGTGCAGGTCATGGTTAGTTGCAAAAACAGGCCGTTTCCCATTTTCTGGTGGTGAGAAATCTCTGCTGTTTACAAGCTTGTATCCTCTCTGGAATCTGGCACTGCACTGCACTTTATGCCGAGAGGTCCCCCATTAAAAAAAAATAAATTAAAATTAATTCAAAACAGGCTGATTTACTATAAGGAACTATCAAACATCACTCGACTTTGCTAGTTATCTCAAAAATTGTTATTTTGCTTTTGTTTTGTTAAAGAAAAAGGCTGTTTTACCTTAGCCTAATGTAAACCCATGCATGCTTATGTGTTAACACCAGTGCTTTCATTTGTTTTTGGACATGTGTTGTTGACATGATCAGTTTATCTGAAGCACTTACATTTGAATGAAATTTTAAAAGAACCTGGTTCTGTGTAGACGAGATTTTACTGCACTTGTATTGTAACTGGAGCTGAGAATGTCTTAAACTTCGTATAGATGATATACAGGCATGCATTGATACACACACATGCACACACATGCACAAAAAACAGGAAGATCCAGTTGTTTTTCTTACATTTTCCAGTGAAGATCTTGAATTGAAGCATTTCGTTTATACAATTGTAAATAAAATATGCTGACGTTGCCAAATTGAACCAGTTCCGTTTTTTTTTTTGTTTTTTTTTCAGAACTAAAACTAAACCTGCTTGTTCCTGTTCAGGGTCTCGGGGAGCTGGTGTCTCCAGCCGCCATTGGGTTACACCTGGACAGGCCACCTGTCCATCACAGGGGGGCCAAACTCTTGTTAATAAAGTCATCTTTTTTTAAACTTTAAGTAAAACAAGCTTTGTGGAGGATGACATGTATTGAATCTCACATTGGAAATACCTGAATTTAGACACTGAAACTACCCTCTGAATACTTTTTGACAAATGATAAATTTCTAAGAAGTAGCGTGGCTCAAGTTCAAGTTTATTTATTTATAAAGCGCCAGTTCATGACAAAGTCATTTCAAGGCACTTCACAGAAAAATCAACCAATTAATAATAAAACATTTTCTATCTAAGGAACCAGCCGATTGGGCTGAATTGTTATTTCAGCACAATCCCCCATCCTGAGCAGCACAACTGGCGACAGTGGCTCCTGCTCCGAGTAGCAGCTACGTAGCTTGACTCCCCCACACATAAAGAAAAAAGGGTGGCAAAGGTCCACTGATGCTCCTGATGTTCCCTACAATCAAGCCTCAGACTGATGTGTTCTAGCCCTACTGGAACATCACAGAACAGAGTGCTTTAAAGTAAAACTCCCTGTTGAGATAAAGACAGACTCAGCCGTGCAGAAAACCTCTTAAACAGTTATTAAAGCAGCCAGACAAACTGGCAAAACAGAGCTGCTTGATTTAAAAATACCTAAAGGGGATTAGCAACTAACAGACAAAACCTGTGACAACAGGTTGTGTCGTGACAACGTTAAAAACATTTCAAAGTGAAGGGTGATGTATCTTCTAACGTATAGTAAATAGCTCTGCAGGGCAAAAAGCTAGATTTTATATAAAAAAGGACAAGTGGAGATTTGGTCTCTGCTGCTGTTTTCATAACTTTCATGTGTCTTGAGACATCTGATTTCTGCACATGCCGATGATGTCATTTTGACAAATAATTCAGAATGATCTACACAAATGCAAGAACTATTTGTGTGGGGTTTTTTTATTATTCAATGTGCAGATTAGATCATTTGAGTTTAAACAAAGTGAGGCTGAAGAGTGGGCGCAGGAGGGGGAGATATGTTTAGATATGCTCATTAGCATAAAGAACTCACTGTTGTTCTAATCAGATCATTTTAAGACAGGAAAGAACTTTCTTCAATTAATTATTATTATTATTATTATTCTATAAGCATTATCTTGTATTTGTGAAAACAACCAAACAGATTTTATTTTTAAAAAATTGACTAATTATTCATCTAAAAAAGATAAATCCATAAAGAAAAATAAAAGATGAAAACATTTACCTTGAACTGTGGGAGTGTCTCTGGGTTTACTTCATCAATTTAGAGTAAATCATATAAATAAACAGATTGTGCAGTTTCTAATTGTCTCTACATATAGAAGAACAAACAGAAGAACAAGCAGAGGGACTTGGACTTGTTTGCCCCCTCTGTGAGGTAGAGGAACTGGGCTGTAACCCCAGCTGCTCCTTACTTCCCAAAGGCTCTGATTGCAGGTAAGATACTCTCTACTCATAACTTTACAGAAGCCCACTTATAAAAAACTGCACTGTCCCTTTAAATATAATATTCACCATTCCTTTATTATTATTATCTGTAGATATTTAACTGCTATGCAGAGATGCTTTTCGAACAACTGAATAAGTTGCTTCTTGTGAAAACTAAATGTTCCTGCAGTCATTCAAATGAGAACAGATTGTAAATTTGCCTCATTCACATGTAAATACTGATCCAAAGCAACAACAGCAGCCTGGCTCTTTGCCAGTTTACATAATCTACGGTTAATGTTAAATATTTGTGTATGTACGGATTATTTCTGCCTAAAATAACAAGAAAAACGAGTCAGTTATGACAGAGTTGCTATACTATTAACTCTTGAATGCAACGGATCAACAGGTTTCTCATTGTCCAAGAGAAACACATTTTTCCTGCCTGGCTGTAGTAGTCTGGGAGCTGTTTTCATTCACTGGCTGGGTTTTAGGCGCAGAGAGGAGGACTTGGCTCGGGACATAAATTTAAGTGTCAACCAAAGCAGCAGGTGAAGCGTGAAGAGGAGCGGCCAGAGGGAGATCCATCAGACACCTCTTCCACTTGGCTGCTATCAAGTCACGGTTCATATTTCCAGGAGGCGCAGAGCAGCAGCACTTCTCCTTTTCATGGCTCAGCGCTCCATTCTCCCCCTCGTCCCCATCGCACTTCTGCTCTTTGGACTTGTTGCCATCCTGCTCCTCACCATTCCAACCGAGGACATCCGGGGAGATCCCGGGTTCAGGGTAAGATCCGATCCTCTGGGGGTTTCATGTGTGATGATGAGTGTTTATGTCGTGTTGTAACCAAATATTTGCGGTGCTGGAAGAAAAACGTACAACATTCAGTCTGTAGCTGCAGAAAACTGGGTCACTTTATAACACAGCTGTCATTTATTTCCTCATACTCAGTTACATCCTCGTCTCAAATCCTCTCATATCAGGAGCTTGTTTAATGTCTTCACATAAACTTTTAACTGGAAATCCGATACAGACAAACTAATCAGGTCAAACTGCTATGCGGGCGTTAGGTATTATAATACTCAAGTTTTTCTCTGGAAAATTTTAATTTACTGAGCAACATTAAGCCAGACAAACTTTCTTCAAAGTTTTTTTTTCTATTTGACAAACTATATCCCTTCTGTCACATGACATAGTTCAGGTTTGTGCAGGTTATTGAAATGCTGCAGAGGTGTAACTGTTATATAACAGCTTATTGTTCATTTAAGCCTTTCTAAGATCCAGAATCACTTGAATCATCCCAGAAAAAAAGGACTTATGTTACAATGGCACATGTACACACAAGAAGACACAAAATATAAGTACAAGTTGTTTACATTAAGAGAATAAAAGTGAAATAAATTAGCCAAATTGAAGAAAAAATTAAACAAGAACAAAAGAAAATAATACAACCAAAGAAAATTGAGAAAATGAACACAATTTAATTTAATAGAAGTTTACAGTAATAAAGCATTTAAACTATAAGTTTTACCCTCTATGTAAACAAATAGCATTTTCACAAGTAAAAGATTTATTTTTAATCATGTAGTTTGTAACTTTAACTTGTAAGTTTAAGTATAAATGTTTCTATTATTACATTTAGTTGTAATTAGTTATTTGATGCTTTAAGGAACAACAGGCGGGACCTTCCACATGTCAGACCATGGCTTCTAAAACAACATGGCCACACCATCAAACAGGATGTTTTGGCTTCATTTTTCAGCCATGAAAGAAAGTGGAAAAAACTGTAGCTCGTTATAATTTATGCTGTTGCTCTGTAGACCAACAAGACACAAACTTTATCTTAATTATTGCAACAAATTTAATAAAGACCTTAAAATACAGTTGATTAAAGGACTTTTTTATAGGATTCAAGCAGACGATTTGCAGAAGCAGAACATTTGATTGTGCCCCTATCAACACAGAAAGTGCTGCACAAGAGAAAACGCACGTAAACTGCTTCTTCTGGCAGAAGTGAGAACATTATGGTTGCAGAGAAGCTAATTTGGATGAAAGTGTTGACTTTCAAAAGGGCAGAAGGTGACGGGACTCTGAACTTTAATACTCTGCACCTTCCTGGACAACTTCATAAATATCTTTACAGTTCCTATCTGTTGGACTCTGTGACCTCTAGGAGTCCAAGTTATACATGTCAACTATCTGAACCATCACCTACTTTCTTCATAGTTAGAATACTTGTGCAAAAAGTAAAATAACCACTGTGTAATTTATTCCATTAAGCTCTTAATATTCAGAACAAAAACCTACATGTTAATTGAGATAAAATTAGCTATTTTATATATTTTAAACCACACCTACTCTTATTTTTTTACCGAAATACATACAAACAGTTAAAGTGCAAATTATTTGATGAGACAACTTCTTTAGTTTCACCTTCTTTCTGTTACCTTTCCTTTTTATTCTCTGTAACGTTGACCCGTTTTTATTCATCCCAGTCTGTTTCTGTTTCAGGTGTGGCCCGAGAGTCACAATTCTTCTGTAATAAAATCCGTATCAGTAACATAACATGACAGATGACCTCATTATAGTGACACTGATAAACTTACCTCATTTTAATGGCAGATAAGACAAAGATTGTACAAGAGTCACCTGACTTACAAATGAACACGACCATATTAACACATAACAGTGTTATTTATATGTATTTATTTATATATATGTCTATATTTCTGGAGGTAAAACTGATTGTGATGGAGGAGAGAAAAGGTGCTTCGTCTTTCTTTGGATTTTCAGTCAATTGTCTCGTTGACTGTAACTCAGTCTCTCCAGGTTCATTTCATCCAAAAAGTTCTGGAGATTTGTTATTTTATATTGTGTTGCAAGAACAGGAACGGTTATGACATGGCAACACGCCATATTTACTAAAAGTAAAACACTAGAGTAATTTTCTTATAACTGTGACCTTTATGATTAAACACTACTTAGATACCTTTATGTGTCATTATCTAGACTCATTTTCCAAATCTATTACCCGAAAGCGCCATAGTCTGATTACAACTGCTGTTGTCTTCTCTCTGCAGTATGGGATTGTCCTCGATGCTGGATCTTCACACACTTGTTTGTATATTTATAAGTGGCCTGCCGACAAACAAAATGGCACAGGTGTGGTGACCCAGCACAGTGAATGCAATGTCATGCGTAAGTATCAGCTTTGTCTGCTGAAACCAACGCTTTGCATGTCAAATACAACTCAGACCTGCTCCTGTCCTGCTCTAAGACAAAATCAAACAAGATTCTCTATAATGTTTGCTCAGTGTATCTACAACTTTGTTGGTCTTTTTCACTTAAAGGTACAGTATGTAAGAATGCTACAGGTAAATACTCCCACAACAGTTTAATGTCCCACTGATGTTGAAAATAAAGTCACATTGTAACAGATCTGGATCTCAGTCAGCTGGGTGGTCTCTAGTTTCTGTCTGGACCAGAATCATTATTTACACGTCCAGACTTCCTGGTTCCATAACGAATCACATGTGAGTCTGCAAGGCTGCCAAGTCTTCAACACAAGCAGCTGGAATTCCACAACAACCAGCTGCAAAAAGTAAGAAACCACCACATCCTTCTAACTGATCAGCCGAGTTGCACGTGATGGGGCGTTCAAACACACTTAGGAAAACTCAATGCTGAACAAATAGGCCTTCAAATATTCCCAAAAATTGAACAAATATAAGAGAAACAAAAGGAGAATCAATATCAGAACTGGCAACCCAACAGAAAAATCAGGGAGGGGAGGGGGTGAGTGGCTAAGAATAAACGTTTTTTTTCTACATGAACTGCGGGACTCAGATTTGAGGACAAGGTCTAATTCTTACATATTGCACCTTTAATAGGCAATAAGATTGTTACTCAGGTTGGCAGATCACCATGTTCTCAACTATTCGACCTGTTACAGCAAATAAATCATTTTTTGGGAGAACTGTATGACAGATTTATGTAGCAAAAGGGATTCTGAAGTATTTACTTGACAACAGATGTAAACATTATAGATAACAAGCTGGGACATAAACAAGACTCAACTTGATCCAGTATGTCCCATCTTGTTTTAGATAATGCAGCGGGTTTATGATCAGAATTTTTAAACCATTATAAGCACAAAAAGAAGACAATAAAATTCATAGAAGAATATAAACAGAAAGAAAGCAGCTTTATGTAAAATATTATGATTGTATAAGTCTGATGAGGTGATAAAAGCATGTAAAAAATGATTCATTTGCTGAAACAAATATGATGACTTCCTGTAGTTACTATCTCCATATAAGGGTCACACTGTGTTTTGGGAACATGATTCAGCAGGTAAATTGTGTAATCAGATGTTCGTTTTTTCTTGTTACTCTGCTCGTCACTCACTTAGAGGGGATTTCCAGCTATGCAGGCCAAAAGGGGGAAGCAGGGAAGAGTTTGGAGAGATGTCTGAGCGATGCAGTGGAAAAAATACCCAAAGATAAGCACCAGAACACACCTGTGTACCTGGGAGCCACAGCAGGCATGAGGCTTCTGCAGTGAGTCAGCTTATTTGAGTTCCCAGACTGTCTGTGTTTACTTTGCTCCTCTAAGACTATCTGATGTCATTTAGTCTCTAATCCATTATAACAAATACACTTACTTCCTCCCTCAACAGTAAAACCAATAGAAGGTTTAGAGATGCTGAATCACCTGACAGTTGAAAGGAGTTGTGTATACTGTTTTAAAACTGCATTTTTAATTCACATAAGATTCATAGAAGATGACACTTTCTGTATTTAGTGAGCTCTCTCGTCTTGAAGGATGTCATGGAGCCTTCTGGGCTCATTATCAATTTTTTATAAACTCTCAGACTCCAGTCATGCAGGCAAATGTGTGTGATTGATTTTTCGATGGTGTCTTCATAAAACTTTAACAGAAAGAAACTTTCTGTAAGATCTTATTGAGACTTTTTTTTTTACCTTCTTGAACTCTCAGAAGAAAAACAATAAAAAAATGTACTTAAACATTTTAGATTTCTGGCTGGAGAAAGAGTTTATAACTGTCTCAGAAGACAATAAAGCAACACTTGAATGTGGAATGTCCATCATCCTGTTGTTTATTATTATTAACCCCACCTAATAAAACCTATAAAGCGCATGTGATTATTTTATAACATTTATTTTTGAAGCATTTCCAATCCGGAGCAGTCCAAACAGATCCTGGAGGAAGTGGGTTTGAAAATCGAATCCTACCCTTTTAATTACCAGGGAGCGGCCATATTGAGTGGACAAGAGGAAGGAGCCTATGGTTGGGTCACTGTCAACTATCTCTCAGAGAACTTTATCAAGGTACCCAAACTCATGGGTAGATTGTCATGTTTATTTGCATTAATGTTAACATTGAACGCTACAAGGATTTAGAATTAATTGCTTTTTAGGGCAAACTTGTGATATGAACAAAATAATTCCAGTAATTCTACACTGTGTTCCCTGATTTTTTTCTGACAGTATGGCTTTGTGGGGAGTTGGTTCAGTTCTAACCGTCCAACAGTTGGAGCGCTGGATTTTGGTGGAGCATCTACACAGATATCGTTTGTAACCCAGGAGCGAGTGGAGAGCAATCATGACATGATGAAGTTACGTCTTTATGGCCACGAGTACTCGCTGTACACCCACAGCTTCCTGTGCAGTGGGAAGAACCAGTTTCTCAAGAGACTCTTGGCTCACCTTGTGAAGGTAAATTTGCAGCTTTCATCCAACTTCTTAAATTAACATTGAATTTATTGCTGCTTGAATGACAGGGATGATTTTTTTGGTATTATATTTTCTGTTTTTTTGCTTAATGTTAAAGGCAGGCTGGAACATGCACCACACTGATAAATGAGAGTTAAAGAACATATTATGTTCCCAATCCAGGGTGCAACAGAATAGAATAAACCTTTATTATTCCACAAATGAGAAATGTCAGCACTTTTAGTGCCTTGAAATGACTTTGTCATGAACTGGCGCTTTATAAATAAATAAACTTGAAACTTATATTTTTCTCTCTTTAAAAAGTGTCTGTGAAATACTTTGGTAAAAAAAACAAGATTTATAAATTTCTAAGGGAGACGGGCTCAACGCGTGAATAACTCAAGGCTGACATCAACTTTTTCCCGTCAACTTCCTTGTTGTTTCTAATCTTGACTTTGAGTAGTGTTTGTACACTTTTCAATAATTCCTTGTCTCCCTCTCTGAAAGCTTTATTTTTCTTACTTAGCAAAATGTAAAAACTTTGGACCAGCAGAGCACGGCATGGTTAAAACCTACAGCTATTGCCTTTGATGAATTGGGGCTCTTGTCTGTAGCTTAGCAACAGCTGCACCAACAATGTCACATGTGGAGTCGGCATTAGCAAATGAGAGAAGGTACCTGCTCTGAAAATCACACTGTTGAACTTCCTTTATAGATAATACAGATAAAAACTGCAGAGAGAATATTTCACATGTCCTAGATTACATCATCTCCATCCATCTGTTCTGTGAGGTCACAACCTGAATTGGTTACCAGCCCATTACACATCCATTGTTCTAAACTAGCTTGGTGATATTATAATGTTGCTAACAGATTCACATGACAAATCTTTCTCAAATACGGACATTCGCCTTGTTTGCACAATGAATATTTGGTAAAATAAAAAAGAGGAAGAAGGAAAAAAAAGTGTTTTAAGTTTGGGTTAATGGTGCATTTTTTAAGAAACTGGATCAAACTAGTAGAATAATCAATTGAACAGAGGTTAGCACATGGTAAGTTTTTGCTATCAGTGGAAGGGAATATTTAGTCAAAATTCAAACAGGTTGTTTCATTGTGTTTTATGTTTCCATGGTTTCTGCTCTCAGCTGCTGGTATGTCACTTGGAAGAAAGTTCATTAGAATGAAATATTTATTTTCCTGATTTTGTAACAAGCTGGATCTTGCAGGAGTAATCACAAACAAATGGCAACAGACCTGCGACATCTTTCTTGTTGCATAATAATCACAAAATGTCCTAACGTGTTCAAACTTCACCCCGACTTTCTTCGCACTTTTATTGCCAAGTTTTCACAAAATCTTCTCACAGTTATGACTCATAGAAACTGGAATAAGAACCATCTGCCAATGGTTCAAGACAATTCTACATGTCAATGAAAATTCTGTGTCTACTTTAAGAGAAAATGTGTATTACAAATTTTTTGAACATGTTCAAAATTCCATTAAGGTGCTGTGACTCATGCAAGGAAACTGAGAATCTTTGTAAACATTTTAGGACATTTTGGACGCTCCCTTGCTAATCAAATTTGCAGTTTGTCACCAACAGTCTCAGTCCAGTGAGACAGTAAAGCGTGACGGTAAAATTACACATGAGCACTTGTGTTATTGACACTAAAACACTGAAAATTATCAAGTGCAAAACCTATGTATAATAAAAATATCCAATGTGAAAATGCCTATAAAATGAGTAGCTCTAGTGCACTCTTGTGGACAATGTGGCAAACTGCAACTATTGGACCACTATTGGACAACTTCATGATACTGATGAAAACTAAGACGTCACTCAAAGTTAGTTATTTCATTGCTAAGAAAATATGTCATCTCACTCTGTTTCTTTCAGACTCAAGGTTTCTCTCAGAGGATCACTCATCCTTGCTATCCTCCAAATTACAACATGGACTTAACAATAGATGATATATTTGACTCACCTTGCACAAAGGAGCAAAAACCAGACTCCTACAAGCCTCAGGCTTCGTTGTCAGTGCGAGGCAGCGGACATTATGAACACTGTGTGGGGAACGTGTCTGCTCTCTTTGACTTTGATGGCTGCACATTCTCAAAGTGCTCATTTGACGGTGTTTTCCAACCGAATATCTCCGGTAGCTTTATGGTAAGAAAATCTGGATCCAACACATTCCATAGACTTGAATATTTATATACTGGCTATTCTATTCTATTCTATTCTATTCTATTCTATTCTATTCTATTCTATTCTATTATATTATATTATATTATATATTAAATAAAGGAGTAGTTATGTTATGCATTCTTTTTATGCCATTATAAAAGTACATGCATATTTCAATGTTTCCAAAAGCATCACATATTATAGAAATAGTTAAAGCTGTTATTATACTTTGAAGAAATCATTCTAAATGCAAAAATTTCCCCTAAAAATCCTCATTAAACCAGAAAACATAACCTGCTTTTGTTTACAAGAAGGTGTTAAATTGTAATATTATTCCAAAATGCACATATTAAGTAGATTTATATTTATCTTCTGTTATCAGCTCAATGGCTACAACTCTGAATCTCAACACTAAGAGTGCTGATGAGCTCAAATTTTGTATTTGTGTCTCTTTTTTTATTACCAGGCATTCTCTGCATTTTATTACATTCATGCCTTTCTTGAGAACATCTCTGGGATCACTGTGAGCACGTCACAACAGATGGAGGAAGCAACCAAAATACTGTGCAACATGACTATGAGTCTGGTACTTGCCTTTATTTACATCCGGTTCTGGTGGCACATTTCCAGACCTCACAAAAATAAGCATGATTTCATTCAGTTTAAAAATTTAAACATATTCTTCCTTTTGGTTTCAGATTAAGAGTTTGGCTTCAGGAGATGAGCCACTTTTGCGGGACTACTGTGCCTCCTCTGTGTTTGTTCAAATTCTTCTTTTAAGAGGATACGGCTTTGATGACGAGTCATTTCAACGTATATCCTTTCAGAAGGAGGTAACTTGTTTTCACCTCGCAGATTATAATATAATTTGACATTTTAAAATTGATCTCGTGTTGTTTCTGCTCCTGCAGGCTGGAGACACCTCAGTGGGTTGGGCTCTGGGCTACATGCTGAATTTGACCAATCTACTTCCTGCAGAAAGTGTTGGGATGAAGAAAGCACTAACCCTGGGAGCTTGGGGAACTCTCCTCTTTCTCTTTGTCATCCTCCTTGTTGTTGTCCTTGCCTTCATTTTGCTTCACAATCGAGACAGAAAGAAAGAACAAGACCAAAGCACCATCTAGTCACCATCACAATGTGTTGTGGTAATAACAAGAAATAATGCCGAGCTGTTGCATTCTTTAGTGCTCCAATGTGTCTTATTCAAAATCAGACTGGCTGAAGAGTCTAATCTGAGTTTTAGAGAGTAGCAATTAGGAGTTTTATATTTTAATAAGCAAGTAAATAACAAATCGGCTCTTTTCAGCCCCTTATTGTGGTCCGAACCGGCATAAACAATCAACCTAATCGAAGAATCACCTTGTGATTCTTTGATCAACGCTGTACTTCTGGCACCAAGTGTATAAACATCTGTACATTTTTGCATTTGCCACTGAATTGGTTGTAAACATATCAGTATATTGACATTTTTTAGGATTTTTAATTTAAACTGAAAAGACATTAATGAAAATAGCTAAAACTCCTTTGGGTATTTTATCATGTAGAAACAATAATTCTCTAATTAAGGAGGATAATCTCTAGTTTAAATGAATATTAAAATTATTTTTTAGTCCAGAAGTATCAGAAAGAATCAACCAAAAAATAAAAACACTCATCGAGTGGTATTGGCCGCACGGGGTTTTCTGAATGTATTTATTCATTTGAAAAAAGAACATTTTCTTAAATGTGTGAATACTCTAAAGTAAAGCATATTGTTGAAAGATTACCACTTTTTGTTAAGTACATAGATTTTTTTACTAGTTTTTAAGCTTTTTTGTATATAGGTGCTAGATTAATGGAAGAGGATTAGTGCCACTGAAGAAAAAAATAAAGAATTCTGACTTTAATCTCAGAATTCTAAATTTTTTCTCAAAATTCTTTTTTTTTTCTTCAGTGGCCCTAATCCTCTTCCGTATAGATTTAATTCACATCTCAGACTGTCTGTTGATGATTAACACTCAGATGTCATGAAAAAACGGTCATTTATGAACATTTGTTACCAGAAAGTTGGATCAGACTCTTCAAAACATTCACTTTTGCTTCATTTTGAGAACATCTTATCACTGACATTTTTGTTTCTTCTTATTGTAGAAGGACTCTGTCAAAACATTTGTTTGTTTGTTTTGACTGGAAAAATAACTTTTTAATTTATGAACTGATTTAACAGCATAAGCAGTAGTTCTAATATTGCAGTGAACAGCTGTAATGTGTAATGTATCTGGAACATGTTATCTATTCTCTATTTTGTCTAAAAGATGTTTACATGGTCAGAATCATTTTTGGATTTAATTTGTGTGGTACTTTGTTGTATTGGAGGGGTTTTCTCAATATTTGTGGATTGTTTTTATCTTTGTGCTCAACAGTGTAACATAAAACCTCAGTATCTAACGCTTTAAATATTGTTATGAGGTTCAGTTTTAAGTTCATTATGTTTGTCTTTTAACTACATTATTTGACATGTGTGAGGCAAATAAAATAATGTGGTTGTAAGGATGTAGTGTCTGCATTTAACTACTTTTTCTAAGGTTACATAGCTACTGTGAATTCAAATAAATCGGACAGTAGATTTATTACAAATTTTAGTATAGATATTTATGTTGTTGCTGTAATTACTGTTTGTTTTTGTAATTTGTCAACTCTAGTTTTTGTGTTGTTTTCTTAATAGCTGAATAAAGTATTTATTCTGCTTTTTTTCGTAGCAATGTGGACTTTTGAGTTGGACCACAACTACCAGAGGGCTTGTCTTTTCAAAAAGAAGTGTTTCCGTTAAAAATGTTTTGCCTTCAAAATAAAAGCAAAACTAGATCTCTGCCTGAACAGGAGTGTGTTTTTCTTTCTCAGCATTGAATGTGTATAGTAAAGCTGGCAACACGAAAAAAATACAATATTTTGTAAATCAAAAACTTTTAATATTTTACACATCTGAATAGTAAAGTTAATTAAGTCGGATCAAATGGCTAAAATTATGTCAAATCAAAAAAGGTTTACGTTCTGACTTTTATTTTGAAGAGTTACATGGGAAGTGATCTATGTTGCCAGCGACATTATGGCGGAACAGGTGTAGCAGCGGAATAAAAAACATGGAAGCAGTTTTCCGTTCGTTTTGTTGCTTCTCCTTAACAAAACCAGGTTATTTCGCTGTTTGATAAATGCAAGTGATATATTTGTACTACATATAGACCGTAAACTGCTGGTGTTTGAGCGCAGGGCGACACGAAAGTTGCTGTTAAAATCCGAGCCTTCGTTGTGTTGCTGTCTTTGCTGCTGAGAAGAAGTTTAGACATGTGCACTCAGACGAAGGCTGCGGCTGTGATGGCCAACATCCCGCAGGCAGACATCGACCCGTCCGGGGTGTTTAAATACGTCCTGATCAGGGTTCATAGCAGAGAAGAAGGAGACGACTCAGAGGTAGATATAGTCCGAGGATACGGCTGGGCCGAGTACCACGGTGAGTCCGGACCGGAGGTCCAAACTACTAATTTCATTCTCCACACAGAGCTAAACATGCAGGAACACAATATTAAATGTAAATAAAACCAGAATGCAGTGAAGGTTCGGGATGCCCTCTCCTAAAACTCTAGCTGCTCTGCTCACTTCCCAGATGTTAACAGATTTTAGAAGAGG
Organism: Pachypanchax playfairii; assembly: GCA_006937955.1. Classification (NCBI taxonomy): domain Eukaryota; kingdom Metazoa; phylum Chordata; class Actinopteri; order Cyprinodontiformes; family Aplocheilidae; genus Pachypanchax; species Pachypanchax playfairii. The sequence continues at coordinate 7,409,090 of SSNP01000014.1, forward strand.
TGATGCTACACAGTTTTAAACATCACCATGTGTTGCTGCCGTCTATAAAATGATAAACTGGCTCAGTTTTAACATCTGAAATGTTGTTTATGTTCTATTGGGGGTAAAATATGTTTGTTTTTTAATCGATTCATCAGGGATTTGGATTTGATTTTAAACTTTTAGAAATGAAGTAAAATATTATGTGTTTTGTTGTTCAGTATTCTGGATGGAGTGTGTAGTGGTAATGGGTTTACTCAGATTTGTTTCTGCTTTTCTTGTAGCGGATATCTATGACAAGGTTTCGGAGGAGCTGGAGAAAGGAGGCATTCTGGACTGCGAGTGTATCGGAGGAGGGAGGATCAAACATGATCCCCAGGCCAAGAAGATCCATGTGTACGGATACTCCATGGTTAGTGGAGTTCACTTAATAAAACCAAGATTTAAGAAAAAAATCAGCTGTTCTTTGTTTGTTTTTTAATTTT
>SSNP01000014.1:7409598-7452588 GCA_006937955.1 Pachypanchax playfairii
AGCAGCGGAATAAAAAACATGGAAGCAGTTTTCCGTTCGTTTTGTTGCTTCTCCTTAACAAAACCAGGTTATTTCGCTGTTTGATAAATGCAAGTGATATATTTGTATTACATATAGACCGTAAACTGCTGGTGTTTGAGCGCAGGGCGACACGAAAGTTGCTGTTAAAATCCGAGCCTTCGTTGTGTTGCTGTCTTTGCTGCTGAGAAGAAGTTTAGACATGTGCACTCAGGCGAAGGCTGCGGCTGTGATGGCCAACATCCCGCAGGCAGACATCGACCCGTCCGGGGTGTTTAAATACGTCCTGATCAGGGTTCATAGCAGAGAAGAAGGAGACGACTCAGAGGTAGATATAGTCCGAGGATACGGCTGGGCCGAGTACCACGGTGAGTCCGGACCGGAGGTCCAAACTACTAATTTCATTATCCACACAGAGCTAAACATGCAGGAACACAATATTAAATGTAAATAAAACCAGAATGCAGTGAAGGTTCGGGATTGCTGAGCAGCTGCCCTCTCCTAAAACTCTAGCAGCTGCTCTGCTCACTTCCCAGATGTTAACAGATTTTAGAAGAGGTGATGCTACACAGTTTTAAACATCACCGTGTGTTGCTGCCGTCTATAAAATGATAAACTGGCTCAGTTTTAACATCTGAAATGTTGTTTATGTTCTATTGGGGGTAAAATATGTTTGTTTTTTAATCGATTCATCAGGGATTTGGATTTGATTTGAAACTTTCAGAAATGAAGTAAAATATGTGTTTTGTTCAGTATTTTGGATGGAGTGTGTAGTGGTAATGGGTTTACTCAGATTTGTTTCTGCTTTTCTTGTAGCGGATATCTATGACAAGGTTTCGGAGGAGCTGGAGAAAGGAGGCATTCTGGACTGCGAGTGTATCGGAGGAGGGAGGATCAAACATGATCTCCAGGCCAAGAAGATCCATGTGTACGGATACTCCATGGTTAGTGGAGTTCACTTAATAAAACCAAGATTTAAGAAAAAAATCAGCTGTTCTTTGTTTGTTTTTTAATTTTTGACTCTGTTGATGTGGTTTCTTGTCGTTACAGGGATTTGGAAGAGCAAACCATGAGGTGTCTACAGAGAAACTGAAGGCCCAGTACCCGGACTATGAGGTGACCTGGGCCAACGAAGGCTACTGAAATGAACTGGAGTTTGCTGGATTCTCTTCATTCTGGACTGACAGTGTATTAACTTTCCACTCATTCACTGACAGAATTTCTCATCACAGTCTAAAAATCTACATTTTTAAAGTTTGATATTGTTGCAAAACCGTCTCATTGACCAAACTAAAAGTTACAGGGTTGATTTCTGAGGGAAGAAACATCATGTTCTTTATTTCATCGTTGTTTATGACTTTATTTAGAACTAAAACTAATGTACACCCATAATGTAAGTTTATATCTAATAATATGAGACCTTATTTCAAAACATTTAAACTATAACAGCTTCCCAGATAAACAATGACTCAGACTTGTTTTAGAGTCGCATATCTCCCTCGTTTCTAACTAACAACCACAACCTGTTGTAAAATGAGCCTCACAGGAGGATTTTTTTCAAATTTTTGTTTCATAAAAGGTTCCAAAAATCTGCGTGGGATTTCTATTTTTGTATATTCTTCCTGTTACAGCTCAGACTGATGAAATCATCCGTGTTGGGTTTCAAACTGAATCTAGGTCATGGAGCTGAATCTGGTTCTGGCTGTAGAGGTGCTGCTTCTGGATCCAGTCTTGCACCCACCAGTGTGACGTCTTCTCAGGTTCTGAGATGCAGCAACTACAGCTGGTAGATCTTCTCCATGCTGCAGCTGTAGCAGGTGCATTTGGAGTCTGTCTGCATTATTGTCAAATTGAAAATTAGAAGCTTTTCCACAAATTTCTGAGCAGATTTGATCGACAGAATTTTGGAGATACTGGACCTCCACCACATACATTCCCTGACAGCTGGAGTATCTTTATAACAACAACTTGAAACGGCTGTTAGATGCACATGGGGGGGCGTTAGCGCATCTTACCGGCAATCATTTTTGGTAAACTGGAGGAAAGTTCCAACACACCCGTATGAAGAGAACAAGAACCCTGCAGCCAGCGTACAACAGAAAATCACCTCATTCTCAAGAATTCATCAAGTTGCTTGTGCAGCAGTTTTAACAACTTCCTGTAGGAACCAGAGCCTCCACAAATGGTTACAAAGGATGTGGATCTAGGGATCGAACCCCAGTCTTCCAAACAAAGGGTGGTCTCCCTCCCCACTAGGCTACGGCCACCCATGTAACTGTCTATAAACTGAATCTTGACAGGAAATGAGTCACGTAGCACATCTGTTGTGCAATGTAAGAACACTTTTTGCCATTCGGAGGAAATGTTTTATGACAGTTGCAAATGCATGCTGGGTAATTTTAAAGTCCACCTGTTATCACTTAGGTCAAAGTTAACGAAGTGTCTCCAGGTTTAATTCAGACGTTCTTTCTGAGATGTTCAACGAATAAAGATGTTACGTTTGAGGAGCTCGACCCTCTTTTTGCTGCTGACTTTACAGTTTGGTAAGTTAGTTTTAAATAAATGGAATTTAAAAAGACATGTTAAAATAATGTTAACTGTTATTATCTTCTATAGATAGAAGTGCAGAAAGAAAATGTTTGCTCCCAAACAGGTTTCAAGAAGCTAAAATTTAATGATTCTGCACAATATTTCAACAAAATCAACACTCCCATTTTGAATAGATTTTTTTCCTGTAAAGTCTGATTCTAAGTCACGTTAGCGAGCTAATTTTATAACTTTATAGTTGTGGAAGGTAATGAGGGACGGTACTGTACTTTACTGTACTGCAGTTTAGAATGATTTCAGTTTGAAGAATTGGGAAGAAATATTCATGGAAGAGTCAAACAGATTTCCACAAAAAAAAATAAAATTCAAAACTTTATTAGAAGTTTGAAAGACACATGGTCTTTGCTCTCATCTTTACGTTAACTACTGTCTGGAGTTGTTACTATAGAAAGTTTTAGCAATGGAGATGTTGATTCAGAAAGTAGCAATAGTGTCAACTATGCAACAGTACCACTTTTTTAAAACCAATACAGTATCGATACTTAGATCTGAGTACTTGCCAATACAGAGTACCAATTCTGATACTTCTACCACACAAAAAATTCAATAAATAAGAATTTATTTCCTTCTCTGCTTGTTACAACAAATGATGGTGAACTTGATAAAAAAAAATATTAAAAATTATGAAAAAAAACAAAATTTCAAGTGAAAAATTAATATTGTTGCAGAGTTTCCACATTTTACGTATCGGTTCATGGTATCAGTTAACTAACCAATACGAGTACATTAGAATGATATCAGCCCTGATACCCAATACAGTACCAGTATCAGTACTGGTGCATTCCTAGTGTCAATAACTTTCTCCTGGAAAAGTAATGAAATAAATCAACTTGCTAGGCTGAACTTGTTAAAGTTCTGTGTTGAAACTTGTTGAATTTTTGATTTTATTGCTCAGCTGCTGGTTCTTCTGCTCCGCGGTGTGAAAGTCCTGAAAGGAAATGTGACTTTGTGTGTGACTGTACAGACTGCATCGATGAGGAAGACTGTGGTAGGTTTAAAGATGGAATTACAAGCAGATTTTACAGATTTAATGTGATTATAAACTAGTAATTTGATGATGGTTTCAGATATAAACTGCTTATACAGTTAAAATGTATTTTTTTTTCTTTAAAGGCTACAGAGGAAAAACCTTTGAATGTGATTTTGAGGATGACGGGATTTGCGGATGGACCGTCACATCTTCAAGTCAAAAGTACACTTGGCTCAGACATCAGGGTGGAGACAAGCTGCCTGACAGCGGACCTTCATCTGATGTCACCACCGGCACAGCTGCAGGTGTGATGCAGTCTTTACATTCCTTTGTAAATAATAACAAATCAATTATTCAGATATGAAGCGAATGGCGTGCATCCTGCTCTGAATGTGTTCTACCTCCCATCACACACAGGATGGTTCATGGCAGCGAGCGCAGTGACTGCAGAATCTCCTGAAAGTGCCGTTTTAATCTCTCCAGAGATGAAACAATCTTCACCGACATGTCGGCTGCATCTGCGATATTTCCTGTGGGATTCTGGTAACATCTGCAAATTGCACGTAAAAAACCTCCTTGACTTGATGAGCATCTCCAAACACCAACACACACCAACTGAAACATGATTTCCTTCATTTAACCATCAATAACTTTTCTTTTATTGACTTGATGCAAAGTTAAAGGGGTATTTCACGATAAAAATCTAATGTATTGAGTAAATCTGACTTTTCAGACATTCTGCTGAGGTATTTACTACATTGATTACAGGTCACACAGGTTTAGAATCTGCACCTCTGTGGGCATCCATCCTGCGCCAGGACGCCCAGGAAGCTGTGGTTTGGCGCCCTGAGATCTCCAGTATTCGTAGCTGGAGGGAAGCCACCATCTTTCTGGGTCGCATTCCCTCAACTTTCCGAATCCGTCTTCACTCACTACGCTCGGAGGGACGTCACGGAGATGTAGCCATAGACCAGCTGAAGTTTCTGGACTGTGCCTTACCCAGTGAGCAATTAACCTCAACTTAGCCTGTTTAAAGAAAAATAACTAAAAGTCTGAGGAGTTGCACTGAAGCTGAATTTGGATGATGTTTTCTTTACTTCATGACATCATCAGTGCCCCTCCCTGGTGAAGACTGTTCAGCAGGGATGAAGTGTCATCACGGCGGCTGTGTGGAGCAGCGGCAGGTCTGTGATGGCAGCGATGACTGTGGCGATGGGAGCGACGAGGAGACCTGCGAGTCCGGTAAGAACCGAGACATCATCTGAATCCACCTGACAACGGAGACACTCTCTGACATCTGCAGTCTCATCAAAGACGTATCTGCAAATTTCACTAGACAGGTCTTTTAGTAAAATTCCCTTGTTGTCCCAAAAAATAATTGCTTTCAGAAAGAATGATGGTGTTTGAATTATTAACACTCCAACTCCAATGAAATTGTATTTTAATTTGGATTGTACAGTTAAAAGTATAAGATGGTACAATAATAATGTTTTGATAATTGATCCATTTCCATCGTATGTGTCAGATGGTCTTTTAATGTGTTTGTTTCTCCAGCTGGATACCAGCTCTGTAACTTTGAGGATGACCAGTGTGACTGGGACTTGAGGTCAATTTCCGAACTGAAATGGATCAGAACAAACCAGGAGAACATCTCCAGATCGGATCCTCTGAAAGGTCCAGGCAGAGATCACTCCAATAACACGGCATCAGGTAATCTGTCCTCACACATCTGGCCTTTCTTTTACAGCTGGAACAAAATTATAAACAATTATCGACGTTCACTTTTAAAATCTGAAAACGGAATCTAAAGGAAGTGAAGATACACAGGTTCTTGGGAGTTTTAGTGAACTCCTGACTCTCTACTTTAAAGTTATTACTGTAAATTTTAAAGTGTTTCAGTTTGAAATAATCACAGAAACAATGAATTATTGTCATTCTTTGAAAAAGACTTTCACTCTTATTGTGACAGGTCACTTCCTGTATGTGACCGTTCCTGATTCTGGTCTCTCAGCTGACTGGGCTGCGTTCCAGAGTCCACCTCTTCAACCCACCAACACTTCACATCCTTGCAAGGTTCATTTATTTATTTATTTTTTTCGTTAAACATGTTCTTGTTTACCAAAAAAATACAAAATTACAACAATACAAATATAATGGGTTAAACAGAGAAAGACACATTTTGGAAAACCAGTAAACTAAAAGTTGTGCCATTAACTTTCTGTTGGCTTTAGATGGTGATGTACACTCACCAGTTTGGGCCGAGGTCCGGCGGTTTGACGGTGATGGTGTCGGATCGTCAGCTCAACCCTGTGTGGCGGAGGGGCGGAGCTTTGGGTGATGTCTGGGTGAAGGCAGAGGTGAACATCGAAGCAGAATTACCTTTCCAGGTGAATACCGTTAACTGTGGTGGAATACTGCACCTTTACCTATTAAATATCAGATTTACTATAGAAAGATTTCTCTGTTTGCTTAAAGCTCAACATATTCAATGTTACTCAAGATAAATAAACCAATTGTAATAATTATTTAAAAGTGAACTACATAGATTTAATGTCTTGTTTAAAAAGACAGTTTAAAGTTTTATTTAAATTACATTTCATATAGATTTAGTTTCACAGAAAATTTGGACCTTTAAGTTTTGAAAAAAGAATATTAAATCTATATTTTCAGGTTTCTGTTTAAACTGAAATGCAAAATATGTTTATATTAATAACATTTCTACAGATTTTGATCATGGCAGCGATCAGAGACTTTGCATATGGAGGTATTGCTGTTGACAGCATCATGTTGTCACCTGAGTGTCGCAGATCACATGGTATGATTATCTGAAAAATATGTAACTGCACCTTTACAAAACAACAACAGTATGTTTCTCTTTCAGTATGTTGAATCAATCTCCTCCACTTCCCTTCTTAACTAGTGAACCACACACTGGATAAGTTCCCCGATCCTCCAAAGCACCCGTGCACGGTTCCAGATAAAATGTGTGACTTTCACATTGATTGTACAGAAGAAGAAGATGAATCCAAATGTGGTGAGTGTTTTTATTCTGCATGTTTTAGTGTTTCCTCCTCCAACATGCTCGACTCTAGTGGTTGAGTTACATCCTCAGCATGTCACCAGAAACCTGTCATTCACTTGAATCAGATGCTGGAGCAGGAAAAAACTACAGACATGATGCATTTGGTTAGTGTGAGGAACCAAAGAGTGCATTCTGCATATGGAGTGTCCCTCTAGGAGACAGATGTGCATGTGTGTTTTGAATGTGATGTGTTCATGGACCATCTTTGCAGGGGATTTCTCATACTCTGAAGGCAGCTCGGGCTGGACTGACACCAGTATCGGGAGTCAAGGTTGGGTTCTACATAAAAACTCCACAACCAAAGGTAAAAATACTTTCATTCTTTATATATATTGTTTTTTATTATTTCCTACAATGTTTCCTTTCTTTTCTTGTTCATTAGAGGAGTACCTGTATATAGCTGAGGCCCAAGGCCAGCAACTGACAGAGGCCCAGACACGGACCCCCCTCCTGGGCCCCACCGGTCCGGCCTGTAACCTCAGCTTTGACTTTGCACTTGTTGGAAGTTCAGCTCATATCGGTAACTTCTTATCTAACTGGTGTAAATTGTTACATTTTCCCAGGAGAAATACAACTATAATCAATTATTTCGGCTTCAGGTGAGCTGTCAGTCAGAGTGATTGACAGCTTGCTGGGAATGAGACCCAAACTGTGGGAGTTTGGTGGACAAACGGGAGCAGAGGCAGAAACTTGGCAGCACGCTGACATTCCTATTGGAGCCAGGAAACATCGCTTCCAGGTCGGATGATGATAGTGATAATATGATAATACTAATATGAACACCTGTTCTGATCTGTTAGGGTTAGATGTGAATCATGATCTTAAAATGTAAATAAAACAAACAGCTGAGAGCTTAAACAGCTTCTTCTTTCCCACAAGCTGGTATTTGAAGGTCGTGCCACGAAAATTGGGCCTGATGCAGCGATCAAAGTGAAGAACGTTCACTTCATCAACTGTCATGCTAAATATTTTCCCTCCACACCAACAGGTAAGTTTTATTACTATATATTCATAGTTTTAACATTGTACTTCTGTATGTCTCAGTACCGTAAAATCTATGTTTTTTGGGGAGACAGGATTGTCATGCAACTTTGAAGAGGGATTGTGTGGCTGGTATCAGGATAACAGTGAGGACTTTGACTGGTCTGTGTTCAGTGGGATGGACCACACTGTTGGAACAGGTGAGCACATTAACCACTTAAAGGTGAGTTTAACTACCAATCAGAAACATTGTTGTTTAGACTGACTGTAGTTCCCGTGTTGTCACGCTGTTAATCTTCAGGTAGAAGTCTTGTTGTGGACATGTGGACTCCTTCTCTGCGTGGTGCGTTCGGGCGCTTGATATCGTTTCCACAGTCACCAGCTCCTACAGATTACTGCCTGTCCTTCTTTTATAAACTCTATGGACCAAACGCAGGTGTTGAACCAAAATATTTTTAATAAACAGAATTTTTCTATTTACCTGATGCAAACTTCACCTCCTTTCTGTGTGTTGATGTCCATTAACAGATGTCCCCATCTATTCTCGTGTCACTCCTTGACTCATCCAGGTGTTCTGAATGTGAAACTGACAGATTTAAAAGGTTATGAGATCCTCCTGTGGACTCGCAGCGGAGCTCATGGCAACATGTGGCATGAAGCGCAGTGTCCGGTTCCACACCAGCTCACCACCTTTCAGGTACTAAAACATGCTAACTAGCATGTGACTAAATAAATGACTCTGTGTTTGCATTTTATTATATGTGCACAAATCGGACGTTTACATCAGAACATCAGAAGGGAGTTCCAGATATTTATTAACAAAATGGCACAAAGTGTGTTTTGAATGTCGTTGTTTCCAAATCGGCCCTTTCAATCTTTGATCCTTCGACAGCTTGTGTTTGAAGTGGTTCGTTCTGGTTTTGACGGGCGTGTGGCTATAGATGATGTGGTGTTTTTGGACCGCCCATGTTCCATACCAAGAACATGTTCCTTTGAAGGCCAGAGGTGTGGTTACAGCAGTTCTGGTCAAGTCCGCTGGCTCCATCGCAGCCGACACAGCAGCTCAGGAAGTGGACCTGAAACCGACCACACCCTAGGAACTGAACTGGGTCAGAGAGAGACAGATAATAAGATCCCAAAAAGATTTGACATGAACAAACATTTTTACCATCTATGGTTGGTTTTCTTTCCAGGTTACTATATGATGGTTAACACTGATGCTGACATCCTTCCTCTCGGCGCCACTTCACTTCTAACCTCCCTCGTCCATCCAGGAACCACCAAAACCGAGTGTGTTCATTTCTGGTATCATATGGGAGGAAATAATCCTGGTGAGGAAATTTAACTGATAAAACTCTAAAAGAAAACTTCATCCTAGTAAAACACATGACAATCTGACTTTGTGGTCCTGCAGGTTCTCTTACAGTTTACATGAAACCAGAGAAAGGAGAGAGAGTGAAGATCTTTCATGAGAGTCTCAATCAAGGAGACGACTGGCGCCATGGCAACAGCAACATCTCCAGCGGCCTTGTTCGCTGGCAGGTACAAAAGAGCTTTGAACAAATGAAGATGACCAGGAGTCTTCATCAATTCATTCTCACTGAAACAGATCATGTTGCGCATGGATGTATATAATAACATGTTGATGTGAATCAGACTTGTTGCTTTAGTAAGATGACTTTATCATCTTCATCATGTTTATTTGTATAGCACATTTAAAAACTACATGAGAGCCGAACAAAGCGCTGAACAAAACATATAATAGAAACAGATAAAAGTAGAATAAAAAATGCAATTAAAACAAGCAATTTATGTCATGAACTGGCACTTTACAAATAAACTGAATGAACTAGGATTTTATTTATTCCACAGCTGGAGTTTGAGGTGGTCGGCGCCGGAGGCAAAAACACTCACATTGCAGTTGATGATGTCCATCTGTCAGCTCATCCATGTGCAGATCAAGGTATCACTATAAATAAAAGCTGGATTCTCAATCCAGGTTAATAAAATGGAAAAAAAAATAAAAGAGTCTTGCTAGCACAGGATATACAGGGCTGTTTGCCTAATTTTGCTTCCAAATAAACTTTATTATAATATTTCAAAGTTGCATTGATTGATAGTTCTGAAAATGTGTAAAAAGGGAGCCGAGTTTAAAGAAAAACTTCAACAGATCTTTAGAAAGTCTGGAAAACATTTCACAGCTGGATCTGGATATGTCTGGATTCTGTTTACATCAGGTTCTGAGTGCAGCCTGGAGGAAGGGATGTGCAGCTGGAGCAACACTCACAACAGCAAACTGGACAAACTGGACTGGGAGCTGACGAGTCACGAGGCAGAGCAGCACTATCACACCCCAACCGAAGACCACACCCTGGGCACAGAGAAAGGTCAAGCAGACAGAGACAAACAGCAAGTTATCTGTACACCTTCTCATACCAGTCACTAAATTTACTTTCCATTCTTCCAGGCCATTTCCTTTTCCTATCAAGCAGCAACAGGACAGCAGCCAATCAGAACGCTTGGCTCTTGAGCCCTCACCTCCCCTCAGATGAGGTCACCTGTCTGAGATTCTGGGCCTACAAACCTCAGTCCTGTAAGCGTCCATGTTTAAAATGAGCATCTTCATCCGTCTCATTTCCGTACGACGCATCATGTTTTCATCCATGTGTGCAGCTGACTGCCAGCTGAAGGTCTTGAGACTGTCGGGAGGTCTTTTCAGTGAGCTGCTGGTGATAAGTGAACTGGGGAAACCATGGAAACGCTTTGATGTAAACGTCACATCTCCAAAGGAATACCAGGTCAGACTGGACACAGCTAGACTTCAGAATGTAACTGAGTAAAAATATCAGCTGGTAAATGTGTTTTATGTTTTGCTGTGAGCAGATTGTGTTGGAGGGGATTAAAGGAACATCAGGTGTTGTTGCTCTGGATGACATCGAGTACACTGTTGGGAGCGACTGTTCTAAAAAAGACCCAAATCCAAGTAAGACTGAATATCTCAAATCATTTTTACATGTAATATCACCCTGTTTATATTTAAAACATGTTATTCTTTGTTTGTTTTGTACTGTTTCTGTTTTTCTTTATTGATACTAATTTAAAACTAAATAAATAAATACAAATTTAATTCAGATTCATTTTTTAATGGCGCTACTTTTTCACCTTTAAGATGCTTCAAGCGTTCTGTTTTAATGGGACGTCAGCAGTTCGTTCTTATTCCTGGTTAAAATTTTATTGCAGTCTGAAAACTGGAAACTTGTTTTTTACCTCAGAATATAAACAAGTTTGAACAAAATGTTAATATTTGCTACAGATTTTTAACCAAAACATTTAACTGCAGAAATGGTGCATGATGTTGCTCACACTGGGATTTTAGCGTTGGTGATTGTTCAGTAATTAAAAGAAATAAATACTTTTTACCTATTGAATATCAATATTTATGTTAAAATATTCAACATGTCTGCAGGTTTGTGTGATGTCATATGCAAAGAGTTTTAGTATGTGATGACCGGGTAGAACTGCAGTTTTTAATTTCTTCTGTAGCTTCAACCAAGCGAGACAACGCAGGAGACATCGCAGCAGCTGTGATTGTGGTTCTGCTGCTGATTGGTCTATTAATCGCCCTGCTGGTGTTCTACCGCCGAACCCGACACAGAGAGAGGACAGATTCTCCTGACGGCTTTATTAACTCTGGATATGAACCAGACAGTAAGTGAATCTCATTCAAACTTACAATATTTTTCAAAATCCAGCATGTTTTACACTTTTTTTTGGGAGCGAATGAGGCGTAATTAATAATTAACTACGTATTTTTTTGACAGGATCACAGGACAGTTCTTCAGACACATAACCATCCAGTGACATTGGGTGACAGTAATGTGTGAGTTCACAACAAAAACATTTAAATGTATTTTATTTTTCTTATTAAAATGAACTTTTTTCATTCATTTCATATTGAGATATGACATTAAGGTGATTTTATTTTGAGCCAGTAAGTGAAATTGGAAAAAAAAAATGTTCAAGTTGCAGGAAAAGTTCCATCTGACCACAAGAGGGTGCTAATGTTTCCTACACATCAAGTAAAATAAAAATGTTCACCTGCTAAATGTAATTAATGAATGTTTATAACGACAGTATTTATTGTTCTTGTTATTTTATCTTATTTTTTTCTGTTAAATGTTTGTGTTTAGAAGAAATCAAGTTTAGATTTTCTTATAAACTTGATAAATTAACAGAAATGTTTGTTTCATGCAGGTCAGCGAGCAGAAGGTGAACTGGATCACGAGCTGACCTCCAACCTTAAGCTTGTTTTAATATAAATGAAGGAAATTAACAAAGAAGAACTGCTTGTCTCACCCTGAAATAACTCAGACACACAGAGACATGAACAGAAACAATATCTGACAGACTGATAATTGATGCAGCTGCTTCAGATTTGACGGGTTTACAACCTTCAACCTGTCGACATGAACATCAGAAGGACGACAACATAATGAAGAATACTGATCTTAAATCATCTGGTGAAACTGTTGGAGAATAAAAGCTGCTTTTTATTCCTTTACATCTCAAACCGTGTTCTCATTGTTTAATGAATCATCTGACAGTTTGGAATATTTGAGCTTTTTCTAATGGGAGAAATTAATTTGCTGAATAATCTGTCATTTTTTAATGACAACCAAGCAGCACGTTTACAACAGAGCAGCAGAAATGTCCTTTTGCTGCATGAAAATCACAGGTGGTAGTAACACCTTGCTGTGGGTTTGAGCATTCACCAGCAGGTGTGTGAAGGAATAATGATGACAAAGATGTTCTCTGTATGATGCACCATTTTATTTAAAAGGACACAAAAAGAGGAAGAAATACTCAAAATACTGAGAAACCTCTTAAAACTACAAAACGGTTCAATTTCCCTTAATGAATGAAGTGGTAATCAAGTAATTTTCCTTTTTTTTGTCAAATCATTATTAATTCTGTAATGATTTAACAATGATTATAGGTAAATATGGATTGTCTAGCATGAAGGTATTTGTTTTATCGTGACTTTATGAAGAATATTTACAAACTCGGCTGTTTGCAGAAGCTCTTCAGCTTTATTTAAATGTTTGTTTCCTGTAAGAAGAGTTAAAACTAGTAAACTGCACTCACAGACCAAACACATGCACAAGGTTAGTAACTGTAAATTGTCCCAAGGTGTGAATGTGACCTATCCAGGTGTAACTCCGCCTCTCGCCAGTGACCTGGAGTCAGATACCATCTCGAGGAACAAGCAGGTAAAGAAAATGTTTAAATGTTGACAAAATAAAATCTGTAAAAATAGATATTTTCATGTGTTTGATGTTTAATTTATAAACGTGAATAGATGAAGCTGCTGCTTCAAAAACTACCTGCAATTATTCACTTTAAACTGAATCAGGTTTCATTTTCTTCATGCTTTTCTGTTAAATTTGTCATCTGTGGGTGGAATTATTTTTTTTAATCTATTTAGGCCTACACAAAGTTGTAAAATAAAAGCAAGTGAATAACACTGTTGATGTTCGGGGTGATTCACCGTTTCAGCTCATAGTTGTATAAAAATCTGAGGACACGTTGAGTTCAACCCTCATTTAATTTGCTCTAATCGAAGCCTGCCTCGTCCTTAGGAAGGAGAGATGATGACATCATGCCCTTAGCAACGGTCGCGTCTCTACGGCAACATCATCCGAGGTCCCCATTCTGCTGCAGCAGCTCGACCCTCATCTGCTGTCTCTGAGGAAGAGGAGGCAACATCCACCCCTTCATTCTGGTGAAATCATTAAAAAACCCGCAGCCTTCTCAGTGAGCGCGTGAAGTTGGAGTGGACAGTCCAACTCACCTCATCATCATCAGTGTCCTCTGGTCCTGCACGAGCCTCGCGTTATACATCATCATCTGGACCGGTTTTATGTGCACGCGCCGCCGGATGAGATCCGGCGCTTAATGGATCCCGCCGTGCTCATCTTCCTCCTGTACGTGATGATCGCGCACGAGCTGGTCTGCGGTTTGATGCAGCACCGGAGACAGAGCGCCAAACCCGCAAAGCGTGAAGCCGGACCTCTGCTGCGCTCAAGGTGCGTCAATATATGCGCGAATATGAACGTTACAAAGCTGAACCGGGCGGGGCTTCAATTAACCTGTTCAGGTATGGAAACTCAAGCACAATAAAGGAATGTTGTTATATAATAAAGTCAAATTGAGAGTGACACAGAGTTCAGAGTGAGACTCGGACTGAGTCTGTGTGCCAATTTTATTGGATCTAATAAGCAGGATACGTCACATCAAAGGAAAGTAAATAAACATTCTGCTGGGAATCACTAGGATCATCAGATTGGTGGTATGATCACCCAGAACTACAGAAATGCCCATAAGGTCACACAATATCTGTGGAGTTAATAAACTGAACATATTCAATGTTTTATGGTGATAAAACATAAGACATGCAGCAACTATATGATAATATCGTGGAAAAATACAATTTCTCTCACAAGAAAACACGTGATTAGAGTTTACCTGAAAGGGTTAGGGTAACACTTTACAGTAATGTTTTCATCTGATCACACCTGTTCTCGGGGATTAGGAGTCGTCTCACTTCAAGGAATTCCAATGAAATATAATCTTTGAACAGCTTTTCACAAGTGACATAAAAACTCACAGCAAAAACACAAAGTATTTCTATATTTTATTTGAAAGGTGAAACTTTCTTTAAACTATTTTTAACAGACTTTCTTCCTGAATAATTTTCTTTCGACACCGAAACTTAATTTCAGAAAATAAATGTTTGGTTTCTTCCTTTTCTGAGGTATTAAGGTGATGATTTCTTGTAAATCTACCTGTTTCCTCCTCAGTGCACAGGTGTGTCAGGGTGTGTGGAGGACAAGCATCCAGTCGGGGAGCACCAACCGAGGGGGGAGAGACCTGAGGAAGACTGGGCGCATTGTGAGAAAAGCATAACAAAGAAAACAGGTCAACAACTAAAACACCTGTCAGGGAAAAGTGTCTTCATCTTGAACTGAACTTCATTGTCTTTTCTGCCACAAACACTAAGACATTTACATAATGTAAATATAACAGCAGCTGAAGGGTAAAAATAGAAAAAAAGTTTGCTTTTAATTTATTTGAAAATGTTCGTCTGCACTATCACACTAGAATTTATCTCCTTAAACCTAATTTTATTTATTAAACCAACTGAACCTCAAACTAAACAGCTGGCAGGAAGAATCGATATTTATCATGTTCAGGGACAATAATTATTACAATTTAATTCCCAGTAAAGCAATAATACATTAAAACGGTTGGATTTACTTGAAAATAAAAATTTTAAATAAAAAATTGGAAAGAAGAATCATCCAGACTTTATCTGAGCAGTAAAGGAAATAGAAACATAAACCAGCAAAGACCTGAAACACAGGACCTGAGGGATGTTGTGTCCTTCTGACAAAAAACAGTTTCTAACTTTTAGCTCGTTGAATATTTCATGTTACTTCCATCTGCGCCGAGAAACAATTTGATTTAATTACCTCAAACTATGTGAAATATTTAAGAAATCATGCTCGTCCAGTAGATCCTGTGCTGCCCTCATCAAGTTTTGGAACACACAATGAAAAGAAGAAACGGGTATTTCCTGTTATTTTCAGATACTGTAACACATTAAAAAGTTGCTCGCTTCAGTTTTCTGTCAGGCTGAATCTTTTCAGATTTCTTGATCGAATTAAATTAGTTGTTTCTTCTCATAAACTATCCTGTAAATATGAACCTTGATGTATTTTTTTCATTGAAGTTAAACGTAGCAGCTCATAAAACAGATATTTTGTACATCAGAATCTCGGAGTTCAGCAGGTTTTTAGAAGCAGACGGTCATTATTGGTGTCTCGTCACCTGTCTTGACTTAAAATTCATTTTTTTTAATTCAGTTCTCATGAGATGTCTGAAACTCAGAATTTATTTCCTCCTAGAGAAAAAAAAAATTGTGAGTAATCAGAAATGATTGAACTCAATTAAAACAAATCACATTTCCTTCATTTCGTAACTCATCAAACAGCTCTGGATTAAAATCACGTCAATCTTTTCCTCATATGATTAAAAAACTAAATAAAATTACATTACATGGGGTGTTTTTTTAATTAAATCAAGACTATAATGTGTTTTTTTGTATGTTTGTTTTTTTCTTACTGTCCCATGTGATTAATTCTTTTTTCTGTTTGAGTTGGTAAATTTCTGCCTGCCTGCTTTATCTCCATGTAGCTAATCTGATGGAAACTGAACATACAAGCAGTTTCTGGCTCTAATTGTGTTCATTGAGCTGCAAGACTCTCAGTTCAGCAAACAGCAGTCAGTCAGCAGGTTTCTGCAGCACAGGTGAGTGTTTGTTACCACCTCTCTCAGGGTTTTACCTTTTTATCTTTGATTATTAAACATTCACTCATTATTTCATTGTGTTTGAAATATAAACTTGTGTTAGTTTTAAAATGTTTTTACTTTTGTTTTTCCACCAAAAAGGTCAAAGTGACTTTGTTTTCTGCTTTTGTTCTGAAGAAAACGTCATCATGTTTATGATGGAAACAAATCAAATACCAGTAACCACTCCTTCAGGTGCAGAAATGCCAAATGATGTCACTCATATGTGTAGGTGTGTCATTAGCATGCGCAAGTACATTTTAAGAATGACAAACTAGTTTAAACTCGTCACTCTTTGAGTTGTCTTGTTGAAACACCTGTTTGTGCCTGAAGCTACCTGTCCAACAGTAAGTCGGATCATTTTTTATTTCCCTTTCTTTCATTCTGAAAACTCATCACGGATCTTTTCAACTGGTTACTGATTAGCTTCTAGGTTGGGGGATATTTAAATCAGATTCACTGGACCTGTTGGACCTGTAGGTCTCTGATGGAGACACATAGGTCCAGCATTTTAGAACTTCTCAGTCCTTGTTTCATCTCAAAGATCTTCTAAAAGCCCATTTTTCTCTTTTGATTTTAACAGCAGCTTGTCGTCTGTCTTTGTTGTGTCTCTCAGGTGTTTTTAAATCTGATTTCTGTCACTTTTTGATTGTCTCTTTGACTTTTAACTGGAATTATAAATCTGTTTATCTTATTGAGCAGCTCTTTTGTCTAACCTGTTCAGTTGTGTATCTTTTTTAAAATGAAACTGACACTTTACAGATACTGAGTCACGTTTTCATGAGGTTTTAGCTGCGAGTCCTTCACAACACATGACACATTTATGATGTAATTTGAAACAGCTATAAAAAAAACAGGATTTTAGTTTCATATTCTGGTTTAAAGGTGATATAAATTCCTTCTAGAAGGGGATTTCTTTGCTTCAGTGTGTATTTTTATCATATCCTGTCTGTTTATTAACTGTTGAATGTTCTACTGGGCCCAAAACACAAACACAAACAATCTGAACTGAGGCATGTGTTTAACTTCCAGCTAATAACCTGAATTTGATTGTTGTTGTACGTTTAACATCTGATGTGACTGAAGGAGGGAATAAACATACTTTCTTTTACCTGCAGCCGAACATGGAATCCTTACCTGTCAGTTCCCACCTAAATAAAACTGTGCGCCAGCAGTACATGAGCTTGCCTCAGGAGGGAAAGTGCCAGGTTACGTATATCTGGGTGGACGGCACCGGAGAGGGTCTCCGCAACAAGACCAGGACTCTGGATGAAGAACCTCGAAGCATTGAAGGTTAAAGAATTCTAAATTTCCTTCTACATCTTTCTGTATTCTATTCTAGTGGAAGGATGCTGAGGTGGTTAGTCTGAACCACAGGTGTACCAAACAGGTTTTTGTGAAAAATGTTGCAGATCTGGATTTTTTTTGGCATCGTGACTTATCTTCCAGGTATTTTTTGTTCTCACCAGATATTCCTGAATGGAACTTCGATGGATCCAGCACCTATCAGGCGGAAGGTTCCAACAGCGACATGTACCTCATCCCAGTCCGCATGTTCAGAGATCCATTCACCCTCGACCCGAACAAACTTGTTCTCTGCGAGGTCCTCAAATACAACCGTTTACCTGCTGGTACGTTTGTTTCTGTTCAGCTGAGTCATAAAAACAAGCCGTACTGGAATTTGTTTCTCTTTTCATTATAGAAACCAACCACCGTAACAGCTGCAATAAAGTGCTGGAGGAAGTTAAAGATCACTGCATCTGGTTCGGGATGGAGCAGGAGTACACGCTTCTAGGAATAAATGGACATCCTTTCAGCTGGCCGCCGAATGGATTCCCAGCACCCCAAGGTGAATCAAACATCATTTATCTCCTGTTTTATACAGTTTGAAAACACGTCTTATAAGGTGTTTTTATAGAAGGAATCAACCTCATGGTCTAATAAATCATTATATTCTTAGTCACTGTTCTGAGTTTCCACTGAAAACTAAAGTAAAATGATAATTGATTGACAAATAAAAACATCTGAAACTGCTCTGGATCTCACAACAGGTCAAAATAGTTCAAGCGTTCATTATAGGAATTATATAATCCTATGTTAATAATAAAGTTGTGTGTGAACTCACACAGTTTGTGTGATATATAAAATTTAGAGGTAGATGCTCCTGCATTTATTTATAGTTCTGTTTATGTAAAACTGACTGAGTTATAGTCATGTTGGATGTGGAAGCCATCTTTAATGAGAATTATTATCTCAACTTTACTTTATTTACAACTAATCTAGCTTTGTGTCTCCATGTTCAGGTCAGTATTACTGCGGGGTGGGAGCAGACCGCGTTTATGGACGAGACATTGTTGAGTGCCATTATAAAGCCTGTCTCTACGCCGGGGTGAAAATCTGTGGCACCAATGCTGAAGTCATGCCATCTCAGGTAGATTTAATCAAATATCAGAGTAAACTTTTGTTTTCCACCTGAAAGATTTTCCTCTAACCTTTGTCTTGTATTTTTCTGAGTGCAGTGGGAGTTCCAGGTGGGTCCTTGTGAAGGCATTGAGATGGGCGACCATCTGTGGGTAGCACGCTTCCTGTTGCATCGTGTGTGTGAAGACTTCGGCGTGGTTGCGTCACTGGACCCCAAACCAATTAAAGGCAACTGGAACGGCGCTGGTTGCCACACAAATGTGAGCACAAAGCAGATGAGGGAAGATGGAGGACTGCAGTGAGTAAATATTTATTAAAGATGTTGATTCTTCTGTTAGAAATTAACAGCTTTTATCATGAATTCCAGCATGTTGAGCCTCTTAGACTGTTAGAAAAGCAGTTCTTTCAAATATGTTGGATTTTGATCATAATTTTCAAACTTTGTTTTGTTTTTATTTAAACATTTATAAGAACTAATACACTGAAGTTTGACATAGAAATACAAACACCTCTCCTTTCTCTTACGGCAGGTATATTGAGCAGGCCATCGAGAAACTGGGCAAAAGGCACAAAGAGCATGTTTGTCAGTACGATCCACACGGTGGAAAGGACAACGTTAGACGTCTCACAGGTGCGCATGAAACCTCCAGCATTGATGACTTCTCAGCCGGGGTGGCCAACCGAGGGGCCAGCATCCGCATCCCACGACAGGTGGGAAAGGATGGAAAGGGTTACTTTGAGGACCGTCGACCTTCAGCAAACTGCGACCCGTATGCAGTGACGGAAATCATCGCACACACCTGCTTGCTTTTTTCAGAAAAAGAAAGCAAGTAGAAGAAACTACAGAATTATTCAGGCATTGAAGGATCACTTGGTAACTAAAGAAATGTAGAATTATGCAAAAAAAATAAACACACACACACACACACAAGGAGCCAAAAACAACCAAAACCAAAAGCAAATAAAGATCATTTCTAAAAAACACAGAATGAAAGAAATTAAAGATAAATTCAGATAATAACACCGCCTTAATACAGGAGATAATGAAGTATGACTACTAAAACTAAACAGCTGCTAACTGGCTCTCAGGTCACAAGAAAAGATGTGAATCATCAAATATATTTTAAGAGGTAAAAACTTGCTGATGAGATAAAACAAGAAGGACAGCAGTAAAAAACACTTTTTGCATTCAGGAAAAGTGAAAACAAAGAGATAAAAAAATCTGCCTAATTTTGAGTTCTGTTGTTTTATTTTATTTAAACAAGTTGAGATTATGTTTTAGTTTTAGACTATTTCTCAAAATCTGTTCATGTTTGTCAACTTCCTGTTTGTAAAATATTGTGGCGTCAACATAAAAAAAAAAACCTTAAATGGATTCACCAGTGAGTTTACCTGAAGTCCTGACGAGGGCTGAGCACTGAGTCATGTGAGCAGTTAGGAATGAAGATGTTAGAGTTCTTTGTGTTGTTGGTCTGTTTGTTTCCAGATGTTTGTATGTTAAATTAAATTTTTTTCTGAAAACACTTATTTTTTATGATTTTTTGCAACATGAATTTCTCAACTACTAAACTGATCAAATTAATCATATAATACAGACATCATTTTGAATTTAGATTCTTCATTTGGATTTGTTTATGAACACAGTAATATAGGATGCATGTTTTCAGAAATGTAATTTATTGTTTTTATATTGTTTTAATCTAGTCACAGTTTGTTTAAAGTAGTTTTCCGCTGATTTTTCTAATAAAATAATTTGTTCTGACAGCGTAGTGAGGTGCAGATTTAAACACTTTCGTCAGTTGTCCACCAGAGGGCGCTGTTGTGTTGAATTTCCCTGCAGGCCGCTCCACAGTGACTAGACAGGAAATCCTTCAAAGTCACCTAAAAAAGTTTGACGCATATAAATGAGACAGATGATGCTGTTTGAAAACATTACATCACAAAAGGACAGAGATCCTTTGTGAGCAGTTTGCAGATAAAAAGATGAACAAATGAAATCATCCAGTTATCACAGATCTGGCATTGATCCATGTAAGCATGATGAATGGGATTCCTGACATGCAGCATGTTGATCTCATCCTGCTACAGTCTGACACACAATCCTCCAACTTCAACGTGACTCCGGCTGTTTGAAGGGAACTTTCTGAAACGTGAGGAATATAAAACATAATAATAAATAATAAATAAGCAGATGGATTCTTTAAACCAGATCAAATGACAAAGGATACCAGATCTCCATGGATACAGGCAGTCACTTGGCGACAGTGGTGTTTGTCTGTTGCCATGGAAACACATTCACTAAGAATATTAGGAGCCTGGTCAGATGACGAAGCAGAAAAAGAAAGAAGGAGGTAATTTTTTTTTCAGTATTATGGGTGTTTTATTAAACTGACAGTGAATGCAACATTATGACATCAAGAAAAAAAAGTGAAGAGAACACAATGATAATATTCACCTTATGATGCACCATCAGTAACTACAACTCCAATCTGATGCTGCACATTGAGACAGGAAGTACAGTCAGAAACAGGAAGTAACTTCAGAAATATGCAAAAATAAGATATTTTTTAACATTTGAATTATTTCCTGTGAAGGACGATATTAGCAACAGTTACTTATTGAAGAGAGAGAAAGCAAGTGTTGTTCCAGAACACACTGTGGCAACAAAAAATATGAGCAAATGTGTGAAAAACTGATGGATGATACAGACACCTGAACATTTACCACTTGTTTATCAAGTTTGAACCTTCGGGGGTTTATTTTCTGTGGACACTGAGGGAATGTAAAACTGTGAATCATTCCACTATACTTAATGCCAAAAACCCTGCAGTTTTATGTTGTACAGATGTTTTTGCAGTTTTACACTCCCTGTTGTGCAATGGGAGGGAATCTATCAGAATATGTATGATGACATCCTGTCTGGAAAGAACCATATGGAGGCGTGTCACTTGGAAAAAAGACTATATTTCAGTTGTGTAACTTTTATTTGTTGTAAATGTTCTGATTTCACATCTAAACAAGGCTGCAGCGCAAATCACAACTTTTTATAGATCCAGCAGATTAAAAAAACTGCATATAACATGAATTATCAAAATTTAACATATGACAACCACAAACACATTCAGGCATGTGCAAAAGTTAAAAGTTACCTCTAATTTCTTCATCATTTCCCTCCAAGCAGATATCTATACAAACAATGTTTTCCCAGACTTTTTAAACAAATCCTATTTTCTGTCAGTCAAACTGAGTTATTTTAGTTTTTCTTAAATTTGATTAAAGAAGTGGGAACAAATTGTGTCAGACTGCAAACATCCTCTGAAAAGGTTCAGGAAGACATGAGTGAAAGAGAAACTAAAGTAAATAAATAAATAATTGATTTGAGGCCTTCATAAAGTCTGGATAACTTTTGATCAACACCACTTTAAAACGGCTTTTTAGCTAAAAAATACCAAGAAATGCAGGACTCGACTTTATTTAGGGTATTTCCGGTTACATTGTGATGCACAGAAGTAAAAATAAAGAGTCACGTGGTCATCGTTCGCGTGTCACAGATAAAAAATAAATAACATAACCACATTGAAATGCAGTGAGCGGGTTCATGGAGAATTCTTATTTGTTTATAAGTATAGTGAACTTATTGTAAGCAGAACATGTGCAACGCGTGTGCCGTGACTGTTCCTGGTCGTGGTGACGTCACAGATCTCCGTGGAGGTGGGTGG
This sequence comes from Pachypanchax playfairii, assembly GCA_006937955.1. Taxonomy (NCBI): domain Eukaryota; kingdom Metazoa; phylum Chordata; class Actinopteri; order Cyprinodontiformes; family Aplocheilidae; genus Pachypanchax; species Pachypanchax playfairii. Next base: position 7,431,806 of record SSNP01000014.1, read on the forward strand.
GCCCGCGGCGAGGCAGCAGGTGAGCGCAGCGGCTCAGACAGACGCAGAGAGGAGCGGAGTTAACGGTGCGGAGCGGAGACATGGGCAAGCTGCAGGAATTTGACATTACTTTCACCAACAACAAGGTGGTTTACAGTCCGGGAGAGTCCATTGCCGGGACTCTAAAGATCCGAACCGGCAGCCCGCTGCAATACAAAGGTAAGCCTCGGTTCGGTTTCAACCACATCAGGAGAGAAAAAACGGTCTTTCTTTCAGCGCGTCTTCCGCCTGCGCTGCTGCTGCTGGCGCTCGGTAGAAATAAACTTTCTCCGGATGGATATGGACGTTGTTTCGGTTTGTTTGACACGGATTAACGTCTCCTCTCGTTGGAATTCGGTGCGGACATCACGCACCGTTGCGGCTCTGCCCTGCGGGAACGGACGAAGCGTTGACATGACGCGACTGTCCGTTGCGTTCTGCAGGATTTCCTAACCGTTTGGTTCTGTCAGTGAACACATCCTGCATGTTCCGACATGTTGCTTCCTGGTATTGTTTGAACGCTCAGAAGATCCAAACGAACAGAACAACAGGTGATAGACTCGAATCCGTTTCTCTGCTTTCTGAAGAAAAACTAGGATTTAAATGCCAGTATGTAGTTAGAACATGTTGGAACTTGAGGTCTAATAAGGTGGAGGGCAGCGATGGGAGGCAACAAAGATTCTTTTGTATGTAATTGATCCTTGTGGGATTTTCCTCTAACAAGAGAGCTGAGAGACAGTCTGGTGGGTTTTAACCAACAGGAACTCAAAATAAAACCTTTCACACAAAGTCAAACTGCTTTAGAAATTTCAACTAAATTAAGTTTTCTGTTTCACAAATGGTTAAAAGAGTCTTGACTCATAACTTCTGTTTTGCTTGAAGCTAGACTTTCTGTAAAGTTCTCTGAATCAGGTCCAACAGATTTGTTCTGGTTTCTGAAAGACAGTATAAAACGAAAGGATCTGGTTCCCTGAAGACATGGATTAAACATATAGATGCATGAACTTGGATTATATGCTGTGAAAGATCTTCAGTTACTGTCACATCAGATTTTAGCTCAATGTCTGTAAAAGTGAGTCAGTCATTTGGTAAGATCAGCTGCAGTGGCCATCTTGAATGGGCTTGACTCCAAAAGCTAATCAGTTGTAGATGTTCATCCAATGATTCATTAAAATCTGCCCCGCGGTTCTTGAAGTATTTTTCTAAGAGACAGACAACAAACACAGACAGACAAAAACCTTATCAGCTGCTGTTTGTCTCTTGATGGTGAGCAAAGTTAATGAAAGGACAGTTCAAGACTTTTGCACAGTGTTTGGATTATAATCTGTGGAACTTTTGAAGGTTATCTGGGTGCATCTTCATGTCTGACTGTGAAACAGCTCGATCAGGTGACAGATGTGTTCCTGAGTGACACTCTGATCAGGTGGCAGATATTTATGGAGGAGACAGAATCTGAGAACAAGGACACCTTCAGAGATGTTCTCTAAAGTTCTGGAGCACCTGGACGCGTCTGTGTTCATTGTTCTGTTTCATTTCTCGGTAACGTTACGTGTTCTCTCAGTTTCCTGAACTTTGATCAGTCACAAGGATTCAAACTTGCAGTTTTCATTCAAATTGATACTAAAACTGTGTCAAACCCAACTGACAGGAAATAATATTTAAATTGAAGAAAAAAAATTCAGTTTATGATCCTGTTAAAATAATATTTAGCACAAGATTGTTGCTAAATGTCTGATAAATTCAGCTTTATCATTCTCCATGGATAATTATAAAACTATAAGGGCATTTTCATAAATTTGTCTGCTGTTTAAAGTCATAAAGTAAATAAAACAATTCTTTAAAAGTAATAAAACAAAAATGGGCGTTTATTGGGGTGAAACGAAAAAGTCAAACCTTGTGGACGAGTTGAATGACTCACTTTCCAAACCCAACGGAAACGTCAGGCGCTTAAAGAATCAAAAGTATTTCACAAACATTTAATCTTTTGATGTTCTGTTTTATGAAAAAGTTTTAAATATTATTAATTATTGTGATTAGCTCTTGGAGCTACCTCAGTTTGGAGAAACTGAGATTAGTTATGATCAGATGATTTCTTCAGTAGATCTGATGTTTCCCTTTAAAGAGTCCATTTCATACAAATTCAGGTCTTTGTGGTTATTTCTAAGTATTAACCAGTAATATGAAACATTTTATATCTAATAAACATCAGGAAACACTGATTAACAGACCTTTCAATCTGACTGCATTAAAATTTGGGTGGTTCCGGCTCCTTCCATCAGGCCTTGAGCAGCAGCTCGTTCATATTCATTATTCAAATTTGCTGGACTCTGATTGGCTAACAAACTAGCCTATGAGAGCAAGGTATACTGTTTCCTGCCCCGCTGCGCATGGTAACGTCAGACGCCGTGTCTTCCTGTTTGCTACGTCTTATGCTAACAGCTTTTAGCCAGCAGCATGCTAGGCATTATGCTAACAGCTTTTAGCCAGCAGCATGCTAGGTGTGGTTTCAACTGCGGGAGCTGATGAATTCTAACAAACAAAGGAGTTGTGATGAAACAGATACAGGCCTTTAGAACTCGGGAGAACTCAGGTGTTATCATCACCTGCGTAGTTTGAGAGATTAAAACTGAAAGAGAAGTTGTTGACCTGTTTTCACACCCACTATGAAGGTAAGAACACCTGTGGAGCTAAAATATTCAACAGAAACCTCAGAAAAACCGTTTGTAATGGAAGGGCCTCTTTAAGACCTCAGGAAATTGTGTCACCTTGTAAAATACCTCCTCTTTAAATGTTAGCTTTTTAAATTAGAATCTAGAAATCTTCCGTTTTTAATCTGTTTCTAAAGCTTTTCGATGACCTCTGAGACACAGTACTCTTTCTGCAGAGCTTTTACCGGGTCTGGTAATGTACTGTAAATGCCACAGCTGCATTATGTCTCTACACTTATATTCCATCCATCTGCTGGCGCTTCCATCAGCATGGGGAAATGTGTGTGTCTTCTTTCTTACAGCAGCATTTTCCCTTTTGTTGCAGTTGAATTAGTTTGTTTGTGGTAGTAAATGGATTCTCAATTTCTATATTTATTTGATAAAAATGTTTTATTTTCTTCTGTTATAATTTAATGAGTTTTGCTATTTAAACCAGTTTCTAACCAGTTGTTTATTAGTGTTTTTTAAAGGTTAATCAGCTGTTTAGTTCCTTTATTCTAAGACTTAAAACATCTGCTGCTTCCAAACTAATAATTTATTGGTCAAACTTTGTTCATGATGTTTTCTGTATTCCACAGACTTTTATGATCATTCAGAATCTTTGTCTGGATTTTTGAATATTTACGCAGCAGTTGTTTTACTAAGATAAATACAGTTAGATATTAATAGTAAACTGCAAGCTTTCTGAAGCGCTGAATGTTTCCGAGGTCTGTCTCTTTGCTTCACTCTATTATTGATGATGGAGACCATTAGACAGCGTTTCTATTGATTCATTTCTCTACCGAAACAATCATCAAAGCAGATCCATGAATGTTTGAATGAACGATGGTGAATAAGGTATATTATTTACACATAATGTTGAACAGAAGCTAAAACTCAACTGCAACCTGCATCTGATTCTGTTTAGAGAGAAAAACCAGCGATAAAAATGCACAAAATCTAAATAACGTTCTACATGTCTGAAGCATCAACTCCCCCAAAAAGTTTTATTTTCTTACCGTGACAAAGAAAACGTAAATTATGTGATAAATCTTTTAACAGTGTGTTGTTTACGTCGTGTAAAGATGCAGCTGTTCTAAGAATGTTTATGACCTTTAATGAGAAGAAAAAGACTTTGTGTTAGCTCATGTTGCGTTTCTCGCGTTGTTCTTCTCTCTGCCGCTCAGGAGACGAGCCAATAAACAAGGAAGTAATGTTTTAAAACAAGGTAAACTTCAGCTGAAGTGTTCTGAAAATAAGGGGACAAAAATAAATATTCAAATTCAAGGTCATCTTTATCTGTTTCATAAGAAGTGCAGTCTTCACTCATCATGCTGCTGCAGAAGTCTTCCAATTCTGTATTTAGACATGGAAGCTGTAGCTCATCTATGTTGATGTGGAAAAAACACAAGAAACTGAAAACCACATTAATACATATATATATATATATATATATATATATATATATAAACATTATCAATTTCCTGGCTGGAGAGGGCCGGCCTACAGGACACCACAGAGACACTCATCCTGGCTGCAGGCTCTAAGCACCAGAGCGATAGAGGCCCAGATCTACCACACCAGACAAGACCCAAGGTGTCGGCTGTGCAAAGAGTCATCTGAGACAATCCAGCACATAACACCAGGGTGTAAAATGCTGGCAGGGAAAACATACATGGAACGTCATAACCAAGTGGCTGGCATAGTATACAGAAACATCTGTGCGGGGTACGAGCTGGAAACCCCAAGGTCAAAGTGGGAAACACCTCCAAAGGTGGTGGAGAACGACCGAGCAAAGATCCTGTGGGACTTCCAGATCCAGACAGACAGGATGGTAATGGTGAACCAACCGGACATTGTGGTGGTTGATAAAGAGCAGAGGAAAGCAGTTGTGGTGGATGTGGTGATACCAAGTGATGGCAACATCAGGAAGAAGGAACAAGAGAAAGGGCTCAGAGAGGAGCTAGAGAAGACCTGGAAGATTGAAGGTGACAATAGTACCCGTGGTAGTCGGAGCACTTGGGGCAGTAACCCCCAAACTGGAGGAATGTCTCCAGCAGATCCCTGGAAGAACCTCAGACATCTCAGTCCAGAAAAGTGCAGTACTCGGAACAGCTAAAATACTGCGCAGGACCCTCAAACTCCCAGGCCTCTGGTAGGGGACCCAAGCTTGGAACGGGTAAAAAACACCGCCCAGTGGCGAGAGGGGAATTTAAAAAATGTTTTTACATAATATTTTAGTGATTCTTTAAATATGGTAGAATCACTGCCTTTCCCAAAAAGTATCATTCCTATTTTAGAGCTTCATATTTCACATGTGATACCCGTTTGTTTTAAAATTTAAAAAGCATCACTGGTCAGCTGTTAAATCCAGATGTGATATGTTTATAATCTTCACTCCAATAAGTTATTTAATGAGATGGATTATCTGTCGTCGCCCTGATTCCCTCAGCTGTGTGTTATTATTGTTCAGACCTACAGTTAACACATGCTAGTATTACTGTATATTCTCTCTGAAGCAGGACGTTGAGGCAGATGATCTCTCTCTCTCTCTCTCTCTCTCTCTCTCTCTCTCTCTCTCTCTCTGGACTAATGGAGAGTTCAGTTTATTTTATCCTCGTCTGTCTGTTTCCAAACTCTCAGCAGTGTGTTCAGTCACCTGATACAGAAGATGTCGATTTGTTTGTTTGCTGTGTTGGTCTGTTTGCACATTTTATTCATTTTCCTTAGTAAACAGGACATTCAGCTTCTGTGTCTCTCCTACTGAAACGGGAAGTCCTGTGTCTCAGATGACAGCGTTAGACTCAGCAGAAACACAATGATGACTGAAATAATGACTGTAAACACAGCTAATACAAACCACCAGCTTTATGTAAACAAACTCAGACTTCCCCCTCAGTCTCATGTGACCGTGCATGCACACACAGACACCCAAGATCTGATCCTTTTATAAATAATCTGTTGGTTGTTGATCACGTGGTCCGTTTCACTTCATTCATGACTGATAGTTTTTGCCATCTGCATGTTTTCTGCACAGCTAGCAGAAAAACTGATCTAATGTGTTATTGAGTCTAAATTTAACTTGATTTATAAAATGTGGGTTTTGTTTTGGGTGAGTTTTCATGTGTCAACAAGCGAGCAAAGAGTTTAGCAAATAATTGATTTCTAAAACTTTTAGGTTGGTAATACTGGATTAGAAATCCAGTCACCAACACAATAAAAAGTAAAACTTTTCTGTTGTAAAGTTGCAGAAAATTCAAATTTGTTAGAAGAATCACGTTGATTAAACCTTCATTTAAAACACCATCTTACTGACCTCTTCTGAATACCATCATTTAAATGTTTTTTAGCTCTAAAAACACTGAAACTTGTACTTTTTGCTTGGGAACGTCACTGTATTTCTTTGACCACACCCCCCCCCATATTACAGTTCTCTTCTGTGCGTCTGCTTTTATCGCTGCCAAGTCAAGTGACATCAACACACAGCAGAACAGAGAAGGAGGAGGAGCAACGCTGGCAGGTCCCTGTGAAAACGCAGCATTTGCACAGACATGTCTGGTTTTAAGCTCAACGGGTACAAAACACTGAGCAGAAGAGAAACTGAAACTAAACCCATCAGTTCCATCTCGCTGTACTAATGTGTGTTTATCTGTATCAATATCTGGATTAAGTTTCCTAATCTTAGAATATTATGTGTATTAAACATGGAGTGTTGTGTTTGATAAATATGATATTTATAACAGGAATTCACACGTGGTTTTGCTGCTTTATTTTTATATGAGACTATACTGTACTGAGACCAGGATGCATGAAGGTCCTGGGTTCAACACTCAGCTGGGATCTTTCTGTATGAGGTCTGTTCTTCCTGTGCATGTGTGGGTTTTCCCTGGGGTCTCTGGTTTCTCCCCACAGACCAAAAACATGCATGATATGTAAAGTAGAGACTCTGAATTGTCTGTAGGTGTGAGTGTGTGTGTAGTTGTTGTCTTTGATGGACCCTGTTCAGGGTTTGACCCCACCTCTGGAGGTCAGCACCAGTTCTCCTGCCACCCTGCACAGGAACAAGCAGGTATAGAAAGTCGATGGATAAATGAGTCACTTCACCAAGGTGTTAATGGGCAACAGCTTTATAATGTCCCATCCATTTTCTGAACCTACTTCTTCCTGTTCAGGGTCGCAGGGAGCTGGTGTCTATCTCCTGCAGTCAAGGGCGAGAGGCGGGGGACACCCTGGACAGGTCACTGGTCCATCAGAGGGCCACACAGACAAAAACCACTCACACCTAGAGACAATTTTAAAGTCTCCAATTAACCTCTTGCATGTTTTTGGACTGTGGGACCCTCGCACACATCCAAACATGCAGAAAGGTCTCAGCCTGGATTTGAACCCAGGAAATTCCTTCTCACTGCAAGGCAACTTTACTACCAACTGCACCACCGTGCAGCCCCACTTCGCAATGTTGTGGCTCCTAAATAATACTAATTGATACTTTATTGATCCCGTTGGGGAAATTGTTCATCTGAAACCATTTAGTACGGCGCCCCGGGGGGCTGTTTCGGGGTTCAGTATCTTGCCCAATGATACTTCAACACATAGCCTGCTGGGATTGAACCTTGACTCCCTGATTGGAAGGTGATCTCCTTCCCCAGTAGACTTCAACCGCCCCGTAAAGATAGATCCTAAAGTAATAATAACACACAGAATCAGGACAATGACAGAAGATCCATCTCATTAAATAACTTATTGGAGTGAAGAATATGAACATGTCACATCTGGATATCACATCTTTTCATTTTAACACATTAAATCCAGAACAACGCTCGAGTCCACTGGTTCCTAAAGTTGGAGTCCAGACTCGTCTGTGGGTCATGAAACAAACAGAGTCTGTTTGTTGTGGACTAATTCCATATCTAACACTAAAAACTTTACGTCTCTTAATCTTTAGAATAAATCTTTTTATCTCTGGAGTCAGCAGAAATCTGTGGACTTTGTTAAAGTTGCACAGTTAGACAGGAAATACAGAGACTTCTGCAGATGCTTTATTTGTGGTTTGAATGTGTAACAACAATAAAACACCTTAGACCAGATATTATAGATTTGTACATAATGAAATCTTGTGATTAGGTGCATTATTTTATTTTCAGTTACTTTGTTATAATTTCAGATAAATATAATAAAAAAGTTTCGAATAAAGACATGTCAATGCAGTTCACAGACATGGTTAATGGTGTGTAAACCATTAACCATAAAAACCTGATTTCACTTTAACACTACGGCTTCAGAACCACCACAAGCTCACAGCTTTTCTTCTCCTCTGCAGGTAGAACAACATTCTGCAGGTTTTAATCGGCTGCTTTACGTTGCGGTTAAGTATTTTTCTTTTGTTTGTTTTTTTCCTTTGAGATAATAAAAGAATTAAGTTCATGAACCGGTTTTAATCCTCTTTTGTTCCCTGTGAGGAATGTGGGATATGATTACACACTGGGACCAACAGTGATTCACAGTGACTCCATTTTCGCCGATGCCCTTCAGAATGAGCGAGCGGCATCAATCCACATGTTTGATTAGTCTGAGTTTCTACTGAAGAGACGCTCCCAGCTGGAAGACTTGGCACCAGCTGCTCCTCCCCCCAGATTTAGTCATTTTAATTATGTCTATCCTTTGACCTCCATAGACCACGCACTGTCTGACACCACAGCTGGGTTTTTAGATCCTACGTAAGAGGATTCTGTGTCACTCCCCACAGATAAACATGGATCCACCCCTGATAACTCTCTCTCTCTTCCGCTCTGGAAAATATTTTTGTGCAGCCTGTGGTGCAAAACAAGAAAGGTCAACATACAGTAGTTTGCAGAAAAGGTGTCACACCTCAGTCAAAGTGCATCAGATATTTTAATCACAACGGAGGGAAAGTTAAAGATACAAAAACATGTCAGCATTAGATAAGCTGATGAGGTTGGAGCGGTTAGAACAACGCTGTGAAAAACATTTACCCTTTTACATTTCTTCTGTTGTGATGGATCATAAAACAAGTCTTAAGTTTAACAGAGTAAATACAGAATGCAGTTTTAAACTATGACGTCATTTATTAAGATAAAATCCAAACCGAGCCAGTCCTGTGTGAAAAGTAATTGAACCCTGAACGCACCTGGTTGCGTCATCCTCAGTGGAAACAACCGCTTTAAAGTGTTTATGGTAACTGACTGTTAGTCTTTCCAGTCACGGTACAAAAAAGATATTTAATGTCTTCAAAGTTATAACATTTAATACTTTTACATAACTGGAATCACTATATTGAAATATTTAAGTAAAAAAAGGTAAAATTGTCTTGCTTTGGTCTCTTGAGCAGGATTTCATGTCTGTTTTTATTTTTAAGCGACTTTAACTTGTAGAAATTTTACAGACACATTAGCTTTTTTTGTTGTTTATTTTTTAATTTTCTTGAAAATGTTGTGATTTTTAGATTCCAGATGCTGGAAGCATGTTGTGTTCTGGTTGGTATTCAAGGTGTTCAGTGTCCTGAGTGTGTGCAGCAGATTCCAAGCAGCTGCAGCTTTTTGTTGCTGCTTCTGTCTTTTGAGTTTTAAATCTGTTATACTGTTAATAGCCGCTTTCATAAGAATAACTTGCCAAAAAAGTGTTAAATGTTGCAATAAAAGCACTCGTGTGACATCTGATGAGGACGTCCTTATGCGTGAAGACACTCAGTTAAATTTACGTCTATTTTGATTAAAAAAATGTTAGATCCAACAAATCTTTGTATTTAACATAATATAGAAGTGTAGAAACACTGACTGTTGGCTCTATTGATAGGTGGACAGAATTGGACATAATTTAATCTTCGTGTCATACTGAGAGTTTTTTTGGCTGCGTCCTACTTCCCACTATGACATAACAGGGTTTGGTGTCCTGAAATGACTGTCTAAATGTTCCAGGTCTTAATGTTTCTGTTGATGTACTTTGCCTTAAAACCAATATAATCTCAGCTTTTTTTTCCGGATCATAAATGACAAATATTTACAAAATATGTGATTCTGTATTTGTTTTAGTCCAAAGTATGATGATTTGGTTTTTTTTTGTGTTGATTGCTTTTGAGTAGAATATATTTCTAAGCACATCAAGACAAACTGAGCTGTTTGGGAACTGTCCCAGTAAATTAGATGGAGGGAGAATTGAGATGATGATTGTCATGAGTGAAAATCCGTCACTGAGAGCAGAATCCCTGCAGACGGGATTATAATCAAAACCATTTCTAAACTGACAGGAAGTCAGTTTTAATGCACATTTTAATCTCAGAGGAGTCTCAGACAAAAAAAAAATGTTGTAGCTTTAAAAATAAATTTAAAAAATAGTTTTAAAGGACTGAAATGAGTCACCATGAAACGCATCAACCAAGACAAATGTGATGTGATAAGTTAAAGGTAACTTCAGCTGTTTATTGGATAATATTTGTTTTTTCGGGGAAAATTAATATTTGAAATCATCAAACGTTTCTGTACAGAATGAAGAAAACGTTTAAAAAATGTAAATCACATTTAATTCAGTCTGAAATTAAACAGATGTGATGATGAAATCATGTCTGATAATGTGGGAGTGGAAATTACACATGCAAGTGCATTCAGAATGGAATGCGTCCCACAAGGAATCAGGAAACATTCACAAAATGATCCAACGATGCTCCAAAAAAAACCAACTGTATGTTAAATAGATTTTTTATTTTTTTGCTTGACTGAAGCAGGTCAGAATGCAACACTTTGTGTTTGTGTAACTGAAGACGTGTCTGAGCGAACAGACGAGGCTGTGTGTGCCTGCAGGGGATTCCCTTACAATCATGAGATCAGATGGCTCGGTGTGACGTCTCTCACCGAGATGGATCAGATGTTGGAAAAGTGAGAGTGACTGCTTGTTTAAAGTGCTTTAAGATTTAATGAAGGTAGTACATGTAGTGTTGGATTACCAGGCTGATGATACTGATAATACAAAAGGTGGAACTTTACAGAAAGAAACTTTAGTTCTAGAGTTTTTGAAATAAAAGAGTTTGAGTTATTTTTCTCTGGTATTATTTTTCTTGTGCTTTTGTAGCAGATAAATGGAGATCAACCCAGTCTGCAGCTGCCTTACTTCATTATCCTGGAATGTCTGAACGACGTTCTGTTTAGTTGATGTGAAGAATGTTGATCCATTTCAGATGAAAGCATATGGACGTTGCAACGACACGTTTCTCTCCTGTTTTGTCTGAGATGTTTCCTTTGTTTCTTGTTAAAGCCACACATCAAACAACTTAACAACACTCAGCTGTAATTAGTGTAAATAAGGAACTTCCATCATCCCAAATTCCCTTCATGATTCTCTCTAAGTGGGGGATTTATTCTCACATACATGGCTGACACATTAGATTTCCAACTAATACATTTTCACACAGTCTGGGAAACGTTTGCAGAAGAGTGATCACTTCTTGTTTTAAGTATCTGATGAGGAAGTAAACAACAGTGCAGCCAAGATGCAAGTGATTTCTCATTAAAATGGAAAATACCTTCAAAATACAACGACTTGTGGAAGAAACAGTGTAACAGAATGATTCTACATGAATAAGGAGTTCCCATGGAGCAGCTGTGGTTTTAGTGATTTGGTAGGTTAATAATAAGGTCATTGACGGGGCAGATTGTAGATCGGGAATTGGAGGACTTCTAACCCACATCAGAGTGTTTACAGACATGATAAAATCCTCTATCTGCCCACACAGTCTGAAGAGTAGTAGCACTGTGCTCGTCACCTCCCACAGACACCGCGGAGGAGACCTGGACCGACTCCAGTGTTGCAACAAATCCAACAGCCGCTGAGTCAGAACACGTTCTGCTGCTGGTTTCACTCTCTAGTGTCTGGTTCCTTCAGCCTGCTGGTTCTGAGTGGAGAACTGGACCATGCTCATGGGTTTCTGTGACCTGGTTATCAGAGTGGTTTGCAGATTTTTAAAAAAAATCTGTTTGTACATGGGATCCAAATTAGCAAAACACTTTTAGTTAAAGGAACTTAAGGCAGCTTTACAAAATCTGACTCAGTGCTGCCGCGACAGGCGCTGTGGCTAACTGCAGCCACCAGCCAAGCCGGCACGGGAGCGCGCACAGACACTTTACAGACTGTTCGTCTTCACAGCACTGCACCGGGGAGGCTAACATACTTCACGTCAGGTCTCTCCACTCTGTTATTTGATTTGATCTCATCATTTTCATACTGTATCAGGCTCTAAACACGACCTATAATGTTTTCTCACCTGGTCACAAGGAAATGAGCCATGTCAGCATCCGTTTTCACTCCCAAACGCAGCTGAAGTTCCCTCCATGAACTGAACGCATATCCAATATTTATGCGGGTACCTGCCCGGCTTCGGTCACATTTTTTTTTAGACTCACGAGATGCCGCTGATAAAGTCTTTTTTTTCTTCGTGGTGCCACTTTTTTGGGGGGTGAGAGTGGATGCAGATCGTTTGATGGCTGCAGAAACATCCATAAGTATACCTTCAGTGTTTGAATCCAAGTCCACGGCGGCCATGTTCTTCCTGTTCAAGAGCTGTCGGCAACGCGCATGCAGCGTCAATTTACGTCACATCCCTACAACTGCGCGGGAAATTCGGACGTCGAACTGCAGCGCATTATGTAGCACACAGCGTTTCCAAGGCAACAGACATATATGCGGATGGCCTCGTTATTTTGGGTTTTTAATGCTTCATGACCCATTAGCATTGAATAAACTGGAAATGCATGTGTAGTTTTTCACAAATCTTGCCTTAAGTCCCTTTAAACACTGAGGTTTAAAGTTATGATTTTATTTTATTTTCTGACTGGTTCTAAACTCTCTCTGCTGGCATTTTATTTAGACTTTATAAAATGTCACCATGGCAACATATTTACTTTGGTGGGTGAATCACCTTTAAAGGGTCATAGTTGTAGCTTCCATCAGCTCCAAAAAAAAGGGCCTTAAGCCCCAAGAGGAGGCGTTAAAATAACTCATCACATTATAGGACACTCTTAAAAAAAAGATAAAAATGTTCTTAGTTTTTGCAAAATTATTTTCATAAACAGATGCAACAACTTCTAAAATTCTTTGCAGTGTTAAATAAACAACATTTGATGTAATTGTGTTTTTAAATTGAAGACTTCAGTGTAGATTTCTTTGTTTGAAACACTTTGACGCTTCACTCTCCCGTATCACAACAAACAGACACACATTAATCATTACTGTTAGTGTTAGTATGGACTCCCTCTAGGACCAGGAATCCCTGGTGAGTTAAAGAGGAAATGTCCTATATGTTGGTCCAGAAAGGGGAAGAAGTTGAAACAGTTTGCTGACTGTCCCGGAGAGTTTGATATTCCAGTAAATGTGATATGACGCGTGGATTATCATGTATTTTACAAAGACATCGACTCATGTCTTAGTAAAACTAGATGTTGATGTAATAGAGTCATGGTAAAGAGTACATATGTTCTTTCTTCTGCTTTCAGATGACTAACATCTGATTTTATGGTGCAGTAATGATCGAGGCAGAAGGTTTTTATAATGACTCTCTGTAATCAATAGCTACGTTTCCATGGGCACATTTAATCGGAATAAACGCCCAATCGGCCTGATCAGAATGAAATTTACTTCCGATCGAGAGGGGTGGTTTTGTCCGATCTTCATTCGGATAGACGTGCATGTATACACCCATTCGGAAAGAAAGGGTGAGAAGAGCCCTTTGCGCATGCGTACAACTTCAGCGTGACGTCTTTCTGCTTTCGCAGACCCAAGTAGAAAACATGGCGGGAGGTAAACAGAAGTGGTCTGCTGGTGCAGTCATCCTGTCATCCTGCTCTCCTCTCCTGTGGTGGAGGAGCAGTAGCAATATGTATTCAGCCGCTAGCTTGGTTAATGCGACCAGTAAAAACCCAAACATAAAGGTAATCACCTGCAGAAGGTCCATATTGGGGAACGTGAGTCAGATCGAGCACACGATGGGGCGGGAAAGACGTGCAGAAAGGACGGAGTTTGTTTACTTTTTTTCTTCCCTCAGAAAGACAACTCGCTGTGCGCATGCTCAACTCATTTAACCTGATTGAGTGCTTGGTGCATGTGTACTCATGGCATGATCAGATCATTTCAGTTAGTGTCCATGTAAACAGGGATTTGGGAATTCCAATCGACCAAGATTTTAATCAGATTGGGGAAATTTGGCGCATGTAAACGTAGCTATTGTGTGCTCATTCTTATCTCTTCATTTCTCAACATAATTCTACCCTCATATTGTGCATAACAGTAGTATTATTTCCTTGTAGGCATTAATAAAATATTATTTATTTGACGATACTCTCAGAAATAGAGGTACGAGACAAGAACATTTTTGTACCTATAGGTAAATAGTTTTAAAATGTTCCCTTGAAAATACAATGTTGGTCTTTAAAAGGCCAGAAATGCCCCTTAGGGTGTTCAAATTGATATAAAGTACAAATTTGTACCATTTCAACTGCACCTCCAACCCTGGCCAAGAAGGGTACAAATTCCTGTCACTGGGGGTGCACCCTGTAGTCCAGGTCCATTTTTGTACCTTATGAAGTTGTTCCACTAAAACTGTAAAATTATGCCACATTTTGAAGTCTAAAACCAACATGTAAACAATAATATTGAAAATGATGGATGAAACCTAATAAAATAGAGATTAACCAGCCTTGGCCAGGGTTACACGTGCAGATGAAATGGTACAAATATTTACTTTATATCAATTTGAACCCTCAGAGGGACATTTCTGGCCTTTTAAAGACCAATATTGTACTTTTGAAAGAACATTTTAAAACAATTTACCTATAGGTACAAAAATGTTCTTGTCTCGTACCTCTATTTCTGAGAGTGTGTAGAAAAGTAAATATCTTCCTTGTTTTTAAAGGAAACTGTTGATAGAATAAGAGTGGTAGTTTGGGTGGAGGATATGTTGTAGTTTCGGGGTTGTTACACCCCCGATCTCCACACAGGAAGTTTCACTTCATCAGACGGTGGCATACCTACATGCTTCATCTCACTGAGAGCAGATATATTTCTGTTGTTTTGATGTTCATGTCTTCTTTTCATGAGCGCCATGTCAGAGTTTAAGGAACTGAAGTCTTGTAGACCTGCTATTGATTGATTACAAGTTATTATTGTCAGACTCTGATTCTGAATGTGTGATAAGTTGTGTGTATATGTTGTGATGTGAACAGTTAGACTCTGAGTTAAAGAAGGAAGAGACACTCACAGAGGAAATGAAGATAGTTATCTGGTGTTAACTGAGTTTAACCTATTTGAGGCTTCTGTTCCCTGTGAGAAATCAATTTGTTTTTAAAATAATTTTATCATCTCTTTTTAAAAAAAATCCTGCCAGTTTTATTACATATTACATGTATTCAGTGAGATTTCTCTCTTGATAAACACTTCCAGGTTAACTGTTGTTCCTAATAAAGACGATCCTATAATAATAATAATAATAATAATAATAATAATATAAAACCGTGTCGTTTTACTTACAACCACATTACTGATGTGAAACAGCAGGGTCACACGTTACAGTCATGTAAAAAGAAATGACTTCCTCTTTAAATGTATTGTTTTCTACATAGAATAATATATTACAGGTTCATGTCACCGTCTCATTATTCATTCTGCTGTTCATTATAGCTAAACATCTAAACTTTGGTCTCATTGTTCCAGAGATCTCCCAGTTTGTTCAGATGATACTTTACTAAGCTGAGCTGCCATGTTGCTTTTAGAGAGAAGAGGAAACACTTGTTCACTTGTTCTGTCACAATCTTTACTCTAGAGTTCTGTGTTTTATGTCTTTTATTTGAGAACTGCATAGTCTGACCTCAAAAAGTGAAATGTTTTGATAAAACAGGCTCTTATCTGGATGTTCGTCTCATCAAACACATCATCACTGTTCTTTGTTAGCATGTCTGTTAAAAGTGCTGCTCATGAATCAGTTGCTGGAATCGAACTTCTGTCTTGAACGACTCACGTTCGTCTCTGCTGCAGCAGAGGATGTGAGTAGATTACCCTGTTACTGACCTTTAGAGACTGTTTCACATCAGACAGCTATCAACAGTATACTGATGGTGTCATGGCTCTTTCAGTTTATTATAAATAGGTGCTTTGTATTTTCTGTTACATTCTGAAGCAGATGGTTGCAGGAACAGATTTTCTTTAATGAGCAGATAAATAAATGTTATTCTGCGCGGCTGAAGGACTCCAGGTTTTAGGTTTTTATCATCAACAAACCTCCTTCCTCTCAGTCAGAACTGTGCCAGAAGCCCTGCTGATGCAAAGAACTCATCCATCTGCCACTTTGAGCGTGCGAGTGTGCAAACGGTGTGACGGCAGCACAGGAACCTGCATGGGTGTGACTGTCGTGGTCAGATATCGTTGGTGACACGGCAGTTTCGAAGAAGTTTGTCTTTAAAAATGGATTCTGCTTAATTTGGGTCATTTTCTCTAGAAGCCGTTCATGTTTTCATTTTTAAATTTAAAGGTTTTAGTTTGGATCCATTAATATTCTGATGAATCATTTGCAAAAGAAATGCATGTGATCATTTTTACATCATTTGCTGTATTTGGTATGAAAATACACAATGAAGGCATCAAAAATAATGATTTATCTGCAACAGTCACATACAAAAGATAAAACTTTAATTTTTAAGCTTCTCAGTCTGAGTCAGGGTGTTTTATATTAAATCATGTTTGAATGTGTTTATCATGTTTTAATAGCAGAAAACAAACTGTATTTGGATAAGTGTGCTTAGAATAAAAGAATAAATAGACTGATAGCACATCATTGACAACAATATTAGCTGTGTTTTTGTCAGCCCCTTTAGAAAGAGATGAGAGTGATACTGAGGCTGCATCATCTCGTCTGGCACGTTTTTAGTGTTTGGGAGTTTGTGTGCGTTATCAGATTTATCATTTCCTCGGAGACAGATTTAGAGAGAGACAGCCAGGATGAAAGGAGGAGAGCTCACAGGAAGAGACTTGAATTGCAGGCCTGAGTTTTAGTTCACGTGAACATTTTCACTGATTTGTGGTGGATTGTTGACACCAGTCACAGTATTGTCCTGAAAATGTTTGTGTAGTTTAAAGATGCTGTTAACTGATCTGAAATTCATAAGCGTTTGAACATGAAGTTAGATTAATGCTACGATCCAAACCAGTCAAACCTCTTCAGCTCCTTGTTAAAGTCACCCCTCCCTTCTACTGACTGACTAAAACTCAGTTTAAACAGATTGTTACTGCAGTTAGTTTCACATAAACACAAGTCCATAAGGATTTACGAAGACTGCCTTCTTTCTGATAAATTCTTATGCTAACTGGTTTATGTTTCACGTCGTCGCACATCCAACCAGTTATTCATCTAATCATAATTGATTGTGATGTATATTTAGAGGAATAACTAAACTAGATTTATGTATTTGCAGACATTCGCTTAAATTCCAATTTTAAAATGTGTTTAAAATAAATTTTACTATGAATGTGTTTTGTGGTCCATTGCAATGCATCCTGGGAGAAATGACGACCACAATTTAGCTACAGACTAGAAGATCTTTGCCAATCAACAGTGGTATCATTTATTATATGACCTTGTTTTTTACTTTTTTCTCTAAACCCTTCAGTTTTTAGAAACATCAAGCTCTGCTTTCACAAATTTTATGCAATTTCTCTAACAGATACATTGCAAATACCCCCGTGTCACACAGTTTTAGACGTTAGTGTAAAGGACTCTAATAACTACCTGCTCTTCTCTCCACAGCGATCAAGGTGAATTGTCAGGGTTCGTGTGGGATCACTAACAAAATGAACGACTCCTCGTGGAGTCTGGAGGAGCAGTACTGCAACAGCACGCTGTCAGTGGCTGATAAAGGTAAATATAATAAACACCTATACGTGTTTAAACGCTAGCCGCTCGGCCTTTAGCAGGAGGGGAAACGTACCCTGATGCATGAACTCTGTAGGGAATGCAAATGAAGGCGATCATCAGAGCATATAATCCAGACTGTTTCAAACAACACCAAGCTGGTCGATGTTTAACTACTCAGAAGTTCTCGGGTTCTGCTCCCGACATGAGGCGGTTTTAATGTGACTATGATCATTTTTATATAATAAATTATTAAACTACTTGCCATAACAATATGTTAATAATAAATGTCACTGAAACGAAAAGAAAATAGGTTTATGTAGAGTAGTTCTGTGAACATCAGTCAGACTGATCTCAGATGTAGTGTGTAGCAGAAAAAGCAAAGGCAGCAGGAGAGACGTTCACTGTCTGCAGGACATCTCAGTTATAGGGGATGTCTAATTACAGTTAAGGAATCTTTTATTTTTATTTATATTTTTTACACAAAAGCTGTTTTAAAAGAAGTATTTCACAGGATTTTATCATTAAATGTCTAAAACTTGAAGATGACCAACAAACAACATATTAGTGATTTATACTGCTGTAGAAGTTAAACAAACTTCTTTTAACAAACTGTCAAACATTAGCTAATTTTGTTTTGTTGTTTGTGGGTTGATCATCTCAGCGCTCTTAAGTTTAGAGGACTAGTGTATCTGTGCTCCATTAATAAACCTGCGGCTCACAGTTTTCAATCCCTTTTCTTTAAAGGTTAGATTTGTATTTATAGCTTTACATCGTCTTTTATGTTCATAAAGGAGAAAACACAGCTGTGAAATTGGACTTTGTGAAATCTTGTAGTTGTAACTTATTTAATTGGATTCTGGTAGAGAACAGATAATCTACATGTTTGTATATGATACAAGAGTTTACAAACTGCTGGTTATTGTTGACAGTAATCTTATAAACTTGGACAAAACAAAATCATATTTTTCAAAAGAAATACAGAACAATAATTCATTATTTCTATTTCAAAGCAGTTTTACCAAATCTCTAAATACTTTGTTAAATATTTGCACCAACCTTATAACTGTGTATAAAATAATTGACCCTTTATCTGTTCTTCTGTTTGGCTTCACCCCCGAAAGCAGCTGGGTAGTTATAAGAGAGTGAAATAGGAACACACACACTTGCTATGGCTGACTGATGATGTGGTATGCCAGAGATGCTTGATGGGTAGAAGAGTTGAAACCGGTGATGTCAGCGTCGGTTCTTCATCCTGTCACTGTTCTCATGTAATGACCATCAATCTCTTTCTCCTGCAGTCAGATGGATTCTGGGTCTGTCATTGTCATTTCTGTGCCACCAGTTTTTAGTTTTTAACACTATTTATTTGTTTACTTTTCAACGTCGTTAAGTTAAACGTGAAAATGTGTCTTCCGCTTGAGATTCCAAAATTGTAACTTTTAAATGGTGAGAAAATGTTGGCTGTAGTTTTAAAGGTTGGCTCTGGAAGGATTCTGAACAGAAACCAGTTGATTTGCTGTAAAGGTCAGTTTTTATCATCAGTACATGTGAAGAATTCCTGTGAGATTCAGGCTCAGACTCCAGCAGCTGACTGTCATGCTGCTTCACTGTTCCTTCAGAGTGGCAAACACAGGAGGATACTGTATGCTCACCTTCAAAATAAAACCTGTTTTTTATCATTACAATTCATCATAATAATACAGGAAGAATCAGACTGGAGGCTGACGAGGAAAAGAAGGAAGAATTGCAGCGGGGGGGGGGGATTTAGGGTCTTCAGATTGGGTCTTTAGATCTGTGGGAACATTTACTGGCTGCTCAGATCGGATTCTTCTTCTTTGTTTGTTATGGAACCAGTTTGTTCTGTGATTCTGTTGCAATAAAACCAGTGATTTTATATAGTATCTCTAATGTAAGACAAATGTAAAAAAATACCCTAAAATCACGTGGAGTTATTAAACAACATGGCAGAACTGTAAAGCTTCAGATTTTTTTTTAATGTGGGGTAGTTCAGAATCTTACAGTATAATCTCATCATTTTTCAGTGATAATGTTAAAACCATGTTTGTTTCTGTACTTTTGTCAGCTCAGCTGAACTCGCTCGTTGGCAACACGGCACAGCGTAAAGCATGACTGCTTCCTGTTGCCGTAAACATGACGCTAATGAATACACACTCACACAAAGGAACAGTTTGAGCACCTTCCCCTCTGCCTTCTTCAGAAATTCAGACTAATGGAAAAACTTGTGCCCATCTCTAATGAGGTGAGACATGTTGCTGTCTGGAAGGATTTAATTGGGCCGTCAGCTCCTCCAGAGAATTAATAAGCTGTTTGGCTCGAGGTGCTTGGAGTGTGTGAGGGACACGCTTTCTTATCAGGTCCTCATGGTCAACATTCACATCATTAATGCATCGAGAAGCAAAAGTGAGTTGGTAACATGAGAAAATGTCATAAATCTAATTATATTTTCTAGGCCTTAATTTGAATATTTTGAGTTTTATACCATATTGATTAGTTTTTATGGTAAAATCAGTCATAAACATTCTGGGTTAAACAGTAGAACTGATCACCACACATCGATCAGCTGACTGATTAATTAGGCTGATTTTTACATCTTTTTACAAACTAGATGGAGTCAGTTATCCCTGAGTAAACTAAGCCAACTAAGATTCAGACACATTTGTGGCCAGAACACTGATGCTGCATTTAACTTGTGTATATTATCTTTTTTTTTTTTTTTAAAGAATCAGCTGTGTTCTTCTCTAAGTCTAATTTTATAAAGGAATGTGTTAAAAACAGCTATACAGACAGAAATCTCTTCTTTTAATGGGTAAGAATGTTATTTTTTCTGTATATTTTATGAATCTTTATTTCTTCCAGGAATTCTTCCACCTGGTGAACACAGTTTTCCTTTCCAGTTTCTCCTTCCAGGTGAGTTTATTGCTTTAACCTGCGTGTTTAGGGGCGTGTCCTCGGTTCCCCACCTTGTTTTCCCACAGATTTCTTATCAGAGCTGACAGCAGTGAGAAAGGCATGCAGGTGATAACCTCTTCAGACTTTCACAGCATTCATCTCCAGACCTTTGTCTCATTAGGAATTAGTCACTCTCGTGTGTGATACTGGATACGTGTGGAGAAACAAGATGGAGTTAATGTTTAAAGATCTGGCTTTGAAGC